>JADBJO010000074.1:340000-342500 GCA_016801955.1 Conus betulinus
GTGTGTGTGTGTGTGTGTGTGTGTGTGTGTGTGTGTGTGTGTGTGTGTTACAGTACATTTATCAAATCAGGAAATTTATAAATTTCCTAACATTTCAGTAAATTTGTAAAGTTACTGTTTCACTCAGGAAATTTACAAGTGTCTAGGAAATTTATACATTTCCTGATTTTAAAGGCGAGGAAATTTATAAATTTACTGAAACCTTGCACACCACAGACGATACACCTTATTGAATGCAATATGATGTTTTATTCTTAAAACATTACGAGAATAGAAAAAAAGTACACATGATGACGATGACGATTTACACCACACACACACACACACCACATCCTATATAAACGTTCAGGTTGATGTTTCATTTATTGTGACAAGAGAGGCTTCCATGACATCGAGAATTACACATGAGTTTTGCTTTGAAGCTTTTGCACTTGTTTGTTTGGCACTTTCTCGCTCCACCCCCACAGTTGCACTTAGCGTAGCCTTGACCCCGAGATGCTGACTCTGCAACAACAGCTGATCGCAGAGATACCTGTTTTTCAAGATTGACATCGGCCACCGAAAGCAGTCTTTGAGGGCACAGATCAAACTGGCGTCGTGAATACCCTCCCCTCAAAACTCCGACCTTCACTGCAATGGTACAAATGTCAGGTTTGAAGTCCCTGTTTACAATAACACCTAAAATGTTTCTGGCATCGCCTCTGGATCTGGATCTGGATCTGGATCTTTACGTCGCTAAACACCCATTTACTGGCATAGGCGCGACGGTGGGGGGTGCGCAGCGTTGATGGTATTATCGGCTTCTGGCTTTTGCCAGAGCCGACTTGAAGCTGTCAACTGACTTTTGGTCTCTGCCACGATCGACCATGGGCACTGGCACTGCCACATTGTCGCCTATTTCTCCACATTTGAAAAACCACCCTGCTTCTTTTTACCATTCGTTCTGCTTGACACAGTTGACCAGTGAAAGCCCTTTTTCGAGCCTGTGTTAACTCTTTCGCAGCGGTCAGTTAACTGCAATGCTATGTCAGGGGTAGCAGGCTCCGCTGCTGTTGTAGCAGAGGTAGCTGTGGTGATAGCTGCGTCAGTTGTGATGATGTCTGCGTCAGCTGATAAAGTAGCAGGTTCAGCTGATGTCGTAGTAGCAGAGTCAGTTGTGATGATGGCTGCATCAATTGATGAGGAAGCAGGCTCAGCTGACGTGAAGGCAGATTGAGGCAAATCCAGTCTTGCAGTATCTTCCTCTGTCTCTAATTATTCAGGAATTTATGTGGCAACAAAGGAATAAAGCTACAGTTTAAAAAGTTGTCTTGCAGATTAAAAAAATCTAATTTTGTCATGTACGCCCCCCCCCCCCCCCCCCCCCACACACACACACACACACACACACACACACACACACACACACACTGAGACACACACAGACACACATGAGAGAGAGAGACACAGTGGAGAGAGAGAGAGAGAGAGAGAGAGAGAGAGACAGAGACAGAGACAGAGGTTGTGCAAGTAATAATGAAGATTATTTTATTCATACAACTAGAGAGAGAGAGAGAGAGAGAGAGAGAGAGAGAGAGAGAGAGAGAGAGAGAGAGAGAGAGAGAGACAGACAGACAGACAGACAGAGGGAAGGATAACCTTACGTTCCCCCCATCCCTCTCTTTATCTCTCTCTGAGAGCCCAAGCCAGCCCAGAAATGTGAACAGTGCTTAGACAAGAGGGATCGCATGTTTCACGTCCGAGGTGTCGGCGTTGACAGTCAAACGCATGCAGTATTTTCCAGTGCCCAACAAAACCACAAACGGAAGTTGCTTACCACGTCCACGAAGTTTGAGAGAGTGCCGTTATAAAAAAAAAAAAAAAAAAAAAAAAAGAAAACAGCAGTGTCAGATCGCTTGCCGCATTTATAATGACAAAGGCTCTAGATAGATAGATAGACAGACAGACAGACAGAGAGAGACACACACACACACACACACACACACACACACACACACACACACACACATACACACACACACACACAGAGAGAGAGAGAGAGAGAGAGAGAGAAGAGAGAGAGAGAGAGAGAGAGAGAGAGAGAGGATCTGTGGTGATTTACAGTGGTGAAAAGAGGATCAGATGAGAGATTTCTTTCTGAGAAGATAATATTCCCTTTGGCTTCTTTATGCATCCTTGCCAGCAGCACATCTAACATCATGTAGAATCTTCCTGTACTCTGATTTCGGGAACAGATTGAACTTTTGGCTTGATACTGTTTTGAACAGTTCCTATGTAACCTTTTTTTCACAATCACTTGCCATCGCGTTTGACCCAAATACCTCAGAGCAAACTGAATTTCTTTGCCACGAAAAAGCCTCACACCCGAGTTGTCCTCTCACTGGTGAAGCAGGTTCACTTTTCAAGATAACACATATCAGTATTGCAGTAAGTGAAGTGGGTTCACTTTTCACGATAACACATATAAGTATTGCAGTAAGTGAAGTGGGTTCACTTTTCA
>JADBJO010000074.1:347500-355000 GCA_016801955.1 Conus betulinus
ACCGAATCTCCCGTACAACAGACTTTAGTCCCTGTGAGAAAAAATGGCCATGAAAGTCTGCTATCCGCCACTAAAGCCATCAGACATCAGGGTTACCTTAGATGTGGGTGGCCAACAATTCAAAACCCTGACGAACACCCTAGCCACATTGCCCACCACAAGACTGGGCAAACTCGCGCTAGAGGCAGAAAGGCATCGCGCCAAAAGCCTGGAACTCTTTTTCGACCGAAACCCAGAGATCATAAACTGTCTGCTGGATTTCTATCGCACGGGGAAACTCCATATTCCCAAGCACATGTGTGTTGAGGCTGCTGCTCGAGAACTTAAGTTCTGGGAAGTGCCAATGGAACTACTGGAGGACTGCTGCTGGTGGTGCCGCAATGACATTCATGAAAATGCCAAAGGTGGTGGTGGCTCAAATAGATCGCTTTCTGAAAGACTTGTACAGCGATTTCACCTCCCAAAAGGCGCAGTCCTGGCGGATGAGGATCTGGATGACCCTGGAGAGACCCGCCTATTCAACGGCTTCAAAGGTGACCCAGAGAAAAAAGATTACAAATGGTTATCCTTTATTTCTTTTCATTTTACGCGCCTGTGTGCGCGTGTGTGTGCGTGCGTGCAGGCGTGCAGGCGTCCGTGTGTGTGTGTGTGTGTGTGTGTGTGTGTGTGTGTGTGTGTGTGTGTGTGTGTGTGTGTGTTGAGAATGTTATTGACTTAGTGTTTGTCATCATTTTGCATAAGATTGTTTTGTTCTTCCTTCCTTCCCTTTCTCCCTATCTCCAAGGCATATTCACCGGTGCAAACGATTCCCCATTTCTTGCAGTTTCTGGTTGATGGACTAAGGACTGAAATTTGATCTGAAGTATTGACATGTCACACCAAACATTGGCATGCCAAATTAAACCTTTTTCGTGTCGTCTGCATAAACTCTGAATCATTGCTATCGTAGCAATATGTGTTGGTACACTTCTGATGGTTAGCTGATATCAAACCTGTCGGCATATGTATGTGCACTTGTATGTAGGCGCTTGTATGTTGGCGAAAGAGCGAAAAGCTGAGCGTGGCAAATAGAAGGAAGATAAACAGACTCTGCCACTCCCGTTCGTAACAAAAGGTAGTGAAGGGAAAGTGAAACTTTCGCTCCGTGGACTTCCGCCCCCTAGACTTTCGCTCCGTGGACTTTCCGTACATGGGCTTTCGCTCCGTGGACTTTCGCTCTTGGACTTCCGACCCATGGACTTTCGATCACATTTTTTCACAACGGCATAGGTATCAACCTGTACGGGTTTTCCCGTATAGCTGTACAGGAAACCTACGATTTCGGGTCTGTACGGCCGTATACAAGTTTCAAATACAGGTACACCTACGGGCAAATCTTAGATCACTGAGGCAAACTGCGAGGTGAACAATTTTCATAGCAGACGACACGGATTCTTAGCACTGAAACGTTAACGAACATTTTCCTGTGCGCAATGAAGATAGAGAAGAAGACCCCGGTGTTATTTCTCTTGAAGTGAAGTTCTGCCAGTTCTAATTTCTGAAAAGTTCGCCGATTTCGTGAAAGGGAATTAGGAATAGAAACTTTGGGGATCACAATAACTGATGTACTCCTGACTTCAATGGACTATAAGTTGGTAGGAGTGGAAAGTGCATGGAACAAATTGGTTTGTGACTTTGATGGACTCATGATGTTGGTAAAGTGGAAGAGTGTGTAAACAATGAGTCTATAAACAGTTTTTTTTAATTCTGTATCATTGTCAGTGTTTCACTATAGGGTGTGTGATTTGATCCACAAACTGCCTCAAGTGATGCATTCTGCTGGAATGGAAGAGGAGATTCTGTCGGATGGATAAGTGTTTTTGTCATTCATAAACTGTCTTTAACTGCCATTTGTTTCAAGAAGTTCTGCCTGATACTGAGTATTACATTGTATTCACAGCGATTTTTGTTTATGCTTTTGCGTTTTTCCATGGATCGCCGAATCTGAGCCGTACACATTCTGTCCACCAATCAAAAGATGTTATTATTGATGCGGGCAGAGTGCAAAACACAATGCAATATATTCAGTATGACCTTTCTGACCTTTGGCCCTTAAAGACTCAATTTATGTAGTCTGAATTAAAGATACGGTAAATTTTTAAGGGAAAGAAGCAGAACCAGATATTTGCTTTTTTTTCACCCTGTCTTCTTTACCACTGTTTTTCACCCCTTTTCCTCTATGCACATGATAACGTATCTTGTCGTGCGATTTACCGGAATTCGACAAAGCGATGGAACCTTTCCCCTAGTACCGACTAACGGCTGAAGGGAAATTAAGCATGTTTTAAAAATGTTTCAGTTCTGCTGTCTTTCTTCTCTCTGTCTCTGTCTGATTCTCTGTTTTTTTTTTTTTTTTTTTTTTTTTGAGTGTTTTGCAGCCTTCCTCTCAACTTCCCATTCCACACGCTCTTGTTCTACGTTGAGGTTACCGTTAATACTTTTTTTCCCTATACAACTTTCACTCGCAGTTTTCCTTCTTTTTATTTCGTCATGCATTATTTAAGCATCCCCAGCATTGCCCCCCCCCCCCCCCCCCCCCCCCCCCCACACACACACACACACACACACCCCTCCTCTTTTTTTTTTTTTTTTTTTTTTAACGTTTTGGCTATACATTTTCACGAGGGGAAAAAGTTTTTTTATTTATTTATTTATTTATTTATTTTTGCTTCTATTCTCCTACCTAACATTTTTTTTTCTCTTTTTTTTTCTCAGAAAATTTCAGACTCTATAGTAGTGTCGGTAATCTTGTCTTCTTGTTTTACACACTCTTCAAGTTCATTCTGTATATTTCATCACCTGTTTATGCAGTTGTTGGGGTTTTTTTTTAATCTTTATGTGTCCGGTTGCATTAAATTGCACAGACTTTCCGGCGTATGTTCTGAAAAGGTCGCTGCGCGTTTCAGTTCTTGTCCACAATTACAATAATTATTCTCTCTCTCTCCCTCCCTCCCTCCTCTCTCTCTCTCTCTCTCTCTCTCTCTCTCTCTCTCTCTCTCTCTCTCTCTCTCTCTCTCTCTCTCTCTCTCTCTCTCTCTCTCTCTCTCTCTCTGTGTCTCTCTCTGTGTCTCTCTCATTGTAAATCACCCTGGTATCTGAATCCTAAACTGATTTTTTATTGTGTTGCCTTTTATTGCTCTGTGCATTGTATTGAAATTTATCCCTCTGGATCATAACACACGCACACACACACACACACACACACACACACACACACACACACACACACACACACACACACACCTTCATTATCAGGGCCATCATCATCAATAGTATTTTCCAGATATATTGTCATCATCACCATTGTTTTATTCATTTTTTTCATTCTTTCTAGATTTGGAGCATGATCTACCTCCTTTTCATCTTCCTGGCTGTTCTGACCTTCACCTTGGAGAACGTTTTCTCATCACGGAGAATCAGGACTTCCTTCCTGGAAACCTACCCACAGTACCATAACTTTACGCTGGAGGAGTTGGAACAGACGTTAAACCTGGCTCCCATGGAGACGGCTGCCATCTCCATACCAAACGACTCGCTGAGGTTTCTGCGCTATATCACTTTTGCCTTCTTCTTGTCCGATTTCTTCGTCCGGCTTGTGGTCTGTCCGGCCAAGAAGAGGTAAATCATCATCATCATCATCATCATCATCATCATCATCCATCATCATCATCATCATCGTCGTCGTCATCATTATCATCATTATCGTCGTCCTCCTCCTCCTCCTGGTCATCATCATCATCATCATCATCATCATCATCATCATCATCATCAGACTTGTAACCCTGAGGTGGTTAGACTACTATTTGTGACAATTCTCCTCCATTCTCGTCTGTCATCTGCCGCTCTGGGAATCGGCAAAGAGCAGGATGTCTCTTCCTGCATGTTCTTCCACCTCTTCCTCTGTCAGCCCTTCGTCTGTTTTCTAATGCAGTGCCGTGTAATATGGTTTTTGCAAGGCGGATAACCAAGAGATGTGACCATAGTATATTTTATTACCATTTCAGATTTTGTTTCATGACTTGTCAGGGGGTCTTCAGAAGGCGCAATGGCTACCTCGATTCACTTCCTCATTGGTAGCTTGGTCTTTGTTGGAGATACATTGAATTTTGCGATAGCATCTCATTTTCAATGCTTGAATTCTTCTTTATAGAACTTGTTTCAGGGTTCTTGTTTCACAAGCATAGAGAAAGACTGATATCACTAGTGTGTGCATCATTTTCACTTCGGAACTGAGAGAGATGATGTTGTTCTTTTCGAAGCGCTGATGATTCTTGGGCCATTCTAGTGACGATTTCTGGTTTGAATCATTCATCTCTCACAACTGCTCCCCGGTAGGCTGTTTGAAGCTGCTTACTGCCTTCAGGCTTTGATCACTTGCTTGATGTCTCTTTTGATGGCTTTGGTGTTCATGGTCATCAGAATGTTTTTTTTTTTTTTCCTGCATCGATTTCCATGCTATACGGTGCAGGTGTCTTGTCCAGGCATTTGCCTAGTTGGGCAAGTTCTTTTTTCCTGTCTAGCGAAACCATTGATGTCATAAGCAAAACGTAGGTTCTGATGTGATGGTCCTGCTAACGATGCTTATGTAGTCCTCTGGTGCATCGATCATGAGTCTTTCCAAAAAATTGTTGAAAAAGGTGGGGAAGAGTAGACAGCTCTTTCTTACGTAAGGAGTTTTGCAGGACCATTCGCCCAGGCTGCCATTGTAGAGAACTGTGCCTGCAGATGTTTCATAAAACTGCTGTATGACCCTGACAAAGTTCCTACCGAAGTTGTTCGTCATCATGGTTGCCCGTAAGATCGCATAACAGACCATGTCAAATGCTGTCTTAAACTCAATCAAAACAGGGCTTAGATCTTGCTTGTGTTGAAGGTGGTTCTCACACAGGTATCAGAGGCTGGAGATTTGTGTGGCGGCTCTTCTTTCCGGCTCGGAAACCTGCTCGCTTTTTAACAGGAGTCATTTCTATGTGTGGTTTTCTGTCTGTAGAACAGATTCTTCAGCATTGCTTTTCTGGAGTGGCTAATGAGGTTGATCATACGGTAATGGTTGCCTTTCTTGAAAAGTGCGGTGACCACAGGACTGGGTCTATGGTGCAGGCCACTCTCTTGTCTGCCAGATCTTGTTAGACAGTCATCAGGACCTGAACAGATTCTGCCCCTCTGCCCCCTCCCAGCTTGTATCCACTCTTCAGGAATATTGTCTTTTCCAGCTGACTCCCCTTTCTTGAGCAGTCTCAATTTCCTTACTGCTGTATCTGTTTCCACAGTAAGAATCGGACGGTCATCCTCATACATTGTTTGAGTTCAGTTCACCGCAGCTGAATCTCCATTGGACGCATACTTTTTCAGTTCTGGGCAGTACTCATCCGGCGCTTAAGGAAATCTTGTTCCTTTGTGAGCCACTTCTTCGACTTGTCTTGGATGTTGATGACTCGTCTTTGTTTAAGCTGCTACGTGTTAGTTTGGTAGGACCTGTGTTTCCTTGGTTCTGTTTTCATTCAGGGTTTCATCTTTATTTGTACACTGCTCACTTATCCAGTCTTCTGTGGATTTCTCCATGCTCTTGTTGATATCATCGCTGAATTTTGTGAATATTTCTTATTATGTATAACAGCTGCCTTTTTGGTTTTTCTCTTCTTCCTCTGCCTCTCTGAAGAAGGACCGAAATATAAATCGTTACTAATTATATAAAAGGAATAATGTTCAACAAAGAGTTGGACCATGTACGATATTTTGGTCATAACCAAAAATACGATATTTTTGTATAAAAAAAAGCAAAATGCTAATGAACACACAAACCAAAGATGGAAATGATAACATTTATTTAATACACAATAACACACCTGCTTACCCATACGATTTCGGACGAATTAAAAAGAAAACGCGTCAAAACAGTTTCTGGATTCGAAGTTCTTGAGCGGTAATTGCAATGGCGGAGATGACCACAGGGAAAGGCTTTCAGTTTCACCAACATCTGCGCCTAAACATCCGCGCCAGAAATGACGTTAGGCGATGTCCGTTGCTTCGACAGCATGCACTGAAACATCGAGAGAAAAACTCACACTCTGCCCATCTGAAGTCTAATTGGCACATAGTAGAAAATCATAAACCTGCCTTTGAGACCAAACCGATGATCACTTTCAAACGTGACAAAAACCTCAAAGACCTACTGGTGCGCTCTAAGATGAACAAAATCTTCACAACTAAGCCAGCAGGTACTTTCCCCTGCTCAAAACCCAACTGCAAAATCTGTCTTCTCACCAAACCAGACACCAGCCTACTTGGCCCCAAAGGCTCATTCACTATTAAACGCACTTTCTCCTGTCAGAGCCACAACATTGTGTGCGCCATCCACTGCCAGCTATGTGGTGAGTTCTATATGTAGGTGAGACATCTTGCACACTTGACACACATACATATGAACACCTGGCTGACATCTGCCACCATCGGCCCCAAACTTGTCGCTCTACACTTCAACCACACCCAACACAACAGCAACCATGTCAAAGTCCTGGCACTTTACCAGTCACAGAATGACAACTTGGAACGCCTTATGCAGGAATCTCACCTTATTGCCAAACTCGGCACCCACCATCCTCATGGCATCACCACCCAAAAGCAGTCTGTACCCTCCCACCTCTGCAGCACCAATCTGCCATATCCTCCACCTACACACACGCATACTAAAATACCTCCCACTGTTTACCTCAGACATAAGTTATAGCTCCCTTCTTTTCCATTTCCCTACACTCTCTAAGTCTCTCCACTTGCTATATCAGTCTACTCACTCCCACCCCCCTCCCCGCCTCCCCCCAGTAATGATAGGTTTAGTGGTGGTGGGTGGGGGTGGGGTGGGGGTGATCAGTGAGTAGGAAGCTGACATTTATGTATTTATATTTATGTATATATGTATATCTCTCTCTCTCTCTCTCTCTCTCTCTCTCTCTCTCTCTCTCTCTCTCTCTCTCTCTCTCTCTCTCTCTCTCTCTCTTTATAAATAGAAATGCTAGCTCTTTTACCATTCATCATTCCCATCCCTTTCTGGCCGCTGCTATTTTTGCTAGTGATGCTACACTTATCATTACTATTATCATTGTTATCCTCATCCAACAGTACTGTCTGCTGTTATTCATTGAGCATTTCAACTCCTTTCCACCTAATTTTTATTACCAATATTACTTAATACCTTTATTATCTATATAATATACCTATTAGACTTCATCCTTCCCATAACTTATACCTTCTATCCATTTCCTCTTTGTTTCTTCCTGTCTTCCCTCCTCCCCCCCCTGTCCCCCCCCCCCCCCCCCCCCCTTAGTATATACTATTAGTACTATTATCATCATTACTATTGTTAATATTGTCATTATTTTTTTTATTAATTATTTTCTATTTTCATTATTATTATTTTATTCTATTATTATTTTTTATTATTATTATTATTATTATTATTATTAT
>JADBJO010000074.1:360000-365000 GCA_016801955.1 Conus betulinus
GCATGTCGCCCTACACCAGAATGAATCCTGAGCACATTAAAGTTTTTTAAGTCGACTTGAGGTCACTCATCAAAGAAGGCACCGCCTTGCTACTCAGTGCTCTCAGTTGAGCTTGAGCACCTTAATGGCGGGCAATAACCGATAAGCTGAAAAATAACCCGTCTGGTGTCCCTTTCAACACCGACGACTTTCAGTGTGTGTGTGTGTGTGTGTGTGTGTGTGTGTGTGTGCGCGCGCGCGCGCGCGCGCTCCCGCTTGCGATGCATTTGCGCACATGCCTCATGGTGAATTATACGATGTTACTGTCCAAAGCAGAACAAATATTTATATGAAATTATTTGAAATATGGAGGCCTCATCTGCAAAAAAAACAAGGAAATCGTAATTGTTTTTACGCACATGCTGCGCTTGTTTTGCTTTTTGTGACCATGACTTTTAAAGCTATGTATGAGTCGTAAGGACGACGTAAAAGAACTGCAAGATTTAACCTGGCACAGACTTAATTTCGTTCTCTTCTTTTCCCGCGTGTATTACTGAATTTTCTAGTTTTAATGATTTTGGAGAGCGCAATCTATAAAGTCAAAACACAGACAGTAAGTGCAGAGTGTCAGGGGCTGGACATCATGCAATGGTCATTGCAACAGATTTTCATTAGGCTTGCTCAAAGCACGTGAGTCAGCGGTGGTCGTTGCACTGTTGAGATGTAGACACAAGTCTTAGTTTAGAGGCCTCTCGCCTATTCCCTGCCCTCTCCTCTCTCTCTCTCTCCTTCTGGGTTGACATCTTCGGTTGGTGCTCTCACGGACAGAAAGATTTCTGTAGGTGAAAGCACGAATCAATGAGATCAACACAAAGAGGGGCCTCCAACTAGGAAATTGTTGAGATTTGAAATAATGCAATTATGTGTGTTCACTTATCATGACTTCATTTGCAGCAAATTGGTTTCCACGTTGCCAACTGGTTTAAGTTTTTGGCTGGTCTTTATGGTTCGGTTGGTGTGAACTGCACGATGCTAATTGTTGCCTTTGCATGTTTAGTATTAAATGCCTACGGTTTCAATTAGCATGATCATTTTTTTTCCCCTGTAGTATCTTTGATGACGAGTAAAGAATGATTGTTCAATCTGCGTGAGACACATGTTCAATCTGCGTCAGACACATACTGTTTGTGAGACAGAGCGTTCCTCCCTGTGTTACAAAATTCAGCCGTGTAGTGTACGTGAGCAGGGACATTTCTCACTTCAGTTCGTTGAATGTTTGTCAAAGGCTTTATAAAGCAAGCATTATCATCATCTGTATGGTTTTGCACGCCCTGACCTTTCTTTCCCTTATTTTGCTGTAATCATCGTCATTTGCAAGACGGCGCTATCCTCCATCCATCTTCTGACTCCTCTCCCGCTTGGTCGTGAAATCACTCTCGCCTTATGTTGATCCCAGGAATCTTTGTTGTCTCCCTTTGTCCCTCTCGCCATCTCTTTCTCTCTCTGTGGGTCTTTGCCAGTCTGTGCTGGTCAGTCTGTCTCTCTCGTATTCACTGTTTTTTTTCCTCCTCCTCCTCCTGTCTGTCTGTCTGTCTGTTTACTCTGTCTCTATCTCTCTGTCTCTATCTCTCTGTCTCTCTCTCTGTCTGTCGGTTGGTCGGTCGGTCGCTCTCTCTCTCTCTCTCTCTCACACACACACATATGCATCCATAGGTTCATGCCCTGCACACACATACCCCCCTCTATCCCCTTACCGCTTCCAAAGACACTCGTGTATATGCATGCACCCACATATCCACAACACACACGCACACGCACACACGCTTGAATATACATAGAAACGCACGTGCGTGCGCGCACACACACACACACAAGCGCGCGCAGGCACACGCGCATCTACGTGAGCATACCTGTACACAGAGCTTATTTCATGTTCAACACGCTACAGGTTAGTTGCCCAGGTTACCGTTGCCCCTTCCTCTATCCCCTTCCCGAAAGAACAGAAATAAGCGAAAAGAAATCCTAACAAAAAGAACGAAAACAACACATCGTTCCAAAACTTTGGTCAGCCCTAAACAGTTAACAAATCATGACGGGACACACACACTCACTACGGACCAAGACATTTTTTTTTTTTTTTTTGGTCTCCATTATATCCTATGTATGAGACAGATCTACGTGTGTCAATGTTCAAATCCTATTTTGTCTGCTTCTCCTTGAGCTTGGGTGTGAGGGTGAATAGGCACACTGAGACATGTGGTTTCCGGAAAAGTCACACAGTGGAACCTGTCATCAATGACTTCCAGAAATCTGTTGATGTTGGAAAGAGAGGTGGAGTGAAAGTAGTGAACTATTTAGATGGAGGGAGACTTTTGGGGGAGGTAAATCTGAGTGAACAGACAAATGTAGTCCAAATCTTTTTTCTTTAGAGTACATGAGTCTGTGGCTGAGTTGGAAATCAAGTTTTGGACACACAGAAAAAAAGATTTGAAGACAAAAAAAAAGTCTTTATAGAAAAAGAGCCTATGGGAGTCTGATATATAACAACAGGAAAAAAAAGTTGAAGAAAAAAGTCTTAAAAGCCCGGGTTGGAGTAGTTCAGCATGAACTCTGAATTCAGTGTAACAAACAAAAACAAAAAAAAAAAACAAACAAACAAAAAAATGGTGTGCACATGTTCAAAATCATATATCGATACGTTTGTTGTCTCCCTTTGTTCCTCTCGGTATCATGCAGACAATTAGCACCACCTTCTGTAACTTATACTATCATGGATAAATAGCCTAGAACTCATTAGTTTTGCTGTAAAAGAGTTTATGAAGATGAAGGCTCCTTTTATTATTAATTTCTTTCAGAGAAGTGAATTGTTTTCGACTACCAACCTCCCCAACTTTTGTTGTAAACTTCTACAGCCAATTCTTTTTGTTGGAAGGTTTAAGTATACCGAAAACATTAACGTACTACAAATTGTGAGTGTGGCTACAAAGTTAACCTTTTCTTTGATGATCATGATGATGATAAAAATAGTTAGCATAATGACAACAACGAACATAAATGAATGTGATATCAATGATGATAATAATAATGATAATAATAATAACAATAATAATGACAATAACAATAATAATATTAGTGATATTTTTTATACAGCACCATACATATAGATTAAGTGCATATGTTCTCTCTTTCATACGCGCACACACATACACACACTCTCAGAGAGAGAGAGAGTGAGGTGTCTGCTATCCGCTGATCAACAGCGTCAGGTTTGCTCCAGACGTTGACACTTATGAATTAAAACTTTGGAGCAATGTCGTGACACATGAATAACAAAAACAATAACAACAACACAACAACAACAAAGAAGTTGAGGCTTCATGGGACAAAAAAAAAAAAAAAAAAAAAAAAAAGGGGGGGGGGGGGGGGGGGGAGTTTAGATGGAGAAAGCATCTGGAGACACATCCTCGGCAAGGACGGCTGGACAAGGAAGCGTCGTCTGATCACACACACGCACGCACACACACACACACACCCGCGCACGCTCGCTCGTCGAAGAACAAGAAACACACACACACACACACACACACACACACACACACACACACACACACACACACACACACACACACACACACACACACAGAAGAAGAAAAAAAAGAACACACACACACACACACACACACACACACACACACACACACACACACACACACACACACACAACGCGCAGGCACACACGCACACACACAAGAAGAAGAAGAAGAAAACACACGTACGCGTACACGCGCGCGCGCCGCGCGCGCACACACACACACACACACACACACACACACACACACACCGCGCATACACACAGAAAAGAAGAACACACACACACACACACACACACACACACACACACACACACTCGTATGCTTGCACGCGCGCGCGCGTGCACGCACACACACACACACACACACACACACACACACACACACACACACACACACACGCATACACACACACACACGTGTATGCTTGCACGCACGCATGCACACACACATGCATACCCTCCCTACCCCCCCCCCCCCCCCCCCCCCCCCCCCCACACACACACACATACACACATCCACACACACGCGCATGCTTGCATGCACGCATACACACGCACACAAACGCACGCACGCAAACACCCACACACATTTCTCTTTATCTTCCTTGTAACCAGACTGATGTGTACCTGACTCGCCTAGATTTACGAGTTTTTCTTATTGTTTGTTCAGGAGATGGGGATCTTTTTTTCACATTCGTTTGGTGACACTACTTCACCGTTTGGGGATGACTCAAAAGGTCTCTGGAGAAATGAAAGCTTACGCTTGGTACCTTCTTGAGATCCCAGTTTTCAAAAGTAACGGTGAAAAACTCGGTGCTAGGAAAAGAAAGGCAGTCAACTACTTTAACTGGGCAGACATTTACAACAGTTCCTGCTTTGTTGTTGTTAATGTTGTTGTTAATGAATGTTTCGTTGTTGTTTGTTGTTGTTGTTGTTGTTGATGACGATGATGATGATGATGATGATGATGATGATGATGTTGCTGTTTTTAGGTCACTGAATTCAAATCGTTTATGGACATTCATCATTTGATTAACAGTGTGACGGATAACTTTTCACTGCCTCACAAAATCTTGCATCAATCAGTCAGGATAAATTTTGCATCTTTGGGGAAAATCACAATTTAAAAACAAAAATTACACAAAAAACAAAGAAACTGTGCAGTGCCCGTTCATGGAGTTTATTTACCAATCTTCAGGACACCGAAAGCTGCTTCGTGCCTTGGGTTGAGTGTGCTGTACACTGCTCACACGGGTAGATGGGAATCGAGTTTCATCAGCTTGATCAGTCTCTGGCAGTGTGGATCAAATTACCTGCAGAAGTTGTCTCTCTCGGAGCCATGGTTGGCTGTCGGGGATATAACGTGAAGGAAAGCATAGAGTACAGCAATAATAATGTAGCAGTCTCAGCCCAGAATGAAATTCCATAG
>JADBJO010000074.1:370000-372500 GCA_016801955.1 Conus betulinus
GTTCGACGTCGTCATTTCACTGAGTTTACAGGGACTTTGCTTGATATCGCTTGTTTGTTAGGGCACTCGTTCATGTGCCGACCGATCCAACATAGTCGATCCGACTTATCTGTCCCTATTTCTGCTCACGGAAAGACCCGATGCTGACCGAGTATACATCGGGTCGTTTGGCATAGAATATTCACTGCCTCAGTGGCCTGTCATGAACGTGGAAAAGTTGATTTTCGTTCCTCTCATCAATGGAAGAAAGAGCGTGAGGAGCTGTTACTGAGCTCTCTCGATCTAATGATGAACAAAGCCCCCCCCCCCCCCCCCCCCCCCCCCTCTCTCTCTCTCTCTCTCTCTCTCTCTCTCTCTCTCTCTCACATTTTAAATTCATTCATCACCTGTGCTACATCGAGAAATTTGCCTCCCTTCCCACTCCCCACCCTCCCGTGCGCGCATGCGCGCGCGCGCGCACACACACACACACACACTTACACAAACGCACGCACGCACGCACGCACGCACGCGCGCGCACACACACACACACACACACAAACACACACACACACACACACATACACACACACGCTTCTCTGTCTTTCTTGTGTGTGTGTGTGTGTGTGTGTGTGTGTGTGTGTGTGTGTGTGTGTGTGTGCGTGCGTGCGTGCATGCATGCGTGCGTATATGTCTAATCCGCGTTTCGTGTTCGTTCGAAAAATCTTTAAAATTTGCCTCTCTTCCATCATACAATGCCTCCTCGACTACCGCACCCAGCTCCCCCTGTCCTTCCCCTCTGCTCGAGAAGAAATATTCCTTGTGTATGCAGGAAAAAAAGGTGTGACGGTGTTTTTTTTGCTTGGAATTTTTTTTTTATCATTTTAAAAGTTCATCTTTGTTGTTGTTGTTGTTGTAATAATAACCAATTTATTGCATCCCCCCCCCCCCCCCCCCCCCAAAATCATAGCACACGTACATGCAATGAAGAAGAGAAGGGAAACAAATAGGGGGTGGGTGGTGGAAGGGCGAGGAGGGAGGAGGGGCACATGGGGAAAGGGGAAAGACAGGATTAGCTGAAAAAAGAATGCTTCGCTCGAAAAAATGAAAGTGCTTTTTCTGCACGTTGCATTTTAATTTGCTCATTTCTCACGGCATTGAAATATATTCTTATCATGTGTATGGTTTCTGCACCTTCGTGCGAGAGTGATGAAGTCATTATTCAAATGAATTAGATGATGATGATGACGATGACGATGATGATGATGATGATGATGATGATGATGATGATGGTGATTCACTGATTAAATGTGTGCCCTCAGTTTGTAGCCAGACAGATGCCGGAGTCAAACTCCATTACTTATTTAATCTGGGCTGTTAATCAAAATGGAAACTCTGAATGGTCCACCTTCAGCTCCGTGTCCCAAGTGTCAAATAAAACGTCTCTCAAAGGCCATCAACAGCCTGGCAGTTGGTACTGTCTTGTAGCTCACGTGATCGCGCACGGGCAAAAGTCTTGTTAAATTTTCAGGTGCCACTAACGAAGCCACTTCTATGCACCTGATGCCACCTTTTCTGATAATCATGCAGCTGGTGCAGCATTGATTATTCCTCATTTGGTACTGCTGTTGATGGCAGTCCAGATTCCGTGACATCTAGCTCATTCAGTTGATTCGCAGTGAGTCTTATAAATTTTTAGGCGAATAAAATTCGAAAATCAGGCAATACCAAATGACAGAAATCAGTCACCTGTTACTTTTTCTTTGTCTCAGAGATCGTGGTATTCTTATATTTTCGGTGTCTTTACATTGCAGAATGCATTTCAATGAATGGTGAATAGTCTCATGAAATGTGAAGTAAAACATGGATAACAGATGGAGAGTTGAATCTCTCTCTCTCTCTCTCTCTCTCTCTCTCTCTCTCTCTCTCTCTCTCTCTCTCTGTGATTTTACAAACAGCAATGAGGGTTATCAGCTGTCATTTTTCAACGCCCATCTTCATCCCCTAAGTTCCCTTCTCCTCTCACTCCCTTCCCTTTGTCTGTCCGGCTGACTTCTAATTAATGCAAGTCAACACAACAATAGACCCAAAATGCTGACGCCAATGGGGCAGAGAATGTTGATGTAATGGCAGCGTGGTTTGGCCATCCACCCCTCCCCTTCCACCCCTGTTATCTGACAGCGGCGGACATCTGAGAACTGTGCAAGTACTTCCTCTGCCATACACCCCACTACACAGGAAGCCACCACTTCCCTCTCCCCCCCTTTCCCCACTAACTCCAGCTTCCTGGCAAGTTCCCTACATGGCATTCTCCATGTCCTATCAGTGGAGCTGGCCAGATGTTTCGTGGACGTCCATGTCTGCTGGTGTCACACAGATATCGACATCATCACGTCGTTCAGTAGCACAAAGGCTGAAGAATACCAGGATCTTACGAGACTGTCATCATCGATCCCATTACATTATATGAGGTGTTTGGAAGTGATCTTCCAGATCGCCCCCACCCCCTCAGGTGACTAGC
>JADBJO010000074.1:377500-380000 GCA_016801955.1 Conus betulinus
ATAGAACGACCCACGATAACCTTGAAGTGTGACAGTAGGATGCCACGGCAGTATCCTTGAACTCTGACCTTTAGGATGACCCGACTGTGTCCCTGAACTCTGATCTGTAGGACCCGACTGTACCTCGGAACTCTGACCTGTAGGATAACCCTACGGAGCCCAAAGTCTGACCTGTAGGACAAGCTGACGGCAACCCTAAACTCTGACCTGTAGGATGACCCGACGGTAACCCCGAACTCCGACATGTAGGATGACCCGACGGTAACCCCGAACTCCGACATGTAGGATGATCCGACGGTAACCCCGAACTCTGACTTGTAGGATGACCCGATGATAAACCCCGAACTCTGACCTGCAAGATGACCCGACGGTTACCTCAAACTCTGACCTGTAGGATGACCCGACGGTAACACCAAACTCTGACCTGTAGAGACCCGACGGTAACCCTGAATTCTGATCTGTAGGATGACCCGATGGTAACCCCGAACTCTGACCCGTAGGATGACCCGATGGTAACTCTAAATTCTGACTTGTATGATGACCCGACTGTAACCGCAACCCTCTGACTTGTAGGATGAGCCGACGATAACCCTAACCTGTGATATGTAAGATGACTCGACTTTAACCCCGAACTCTGATCTGTAGGATGACCCGATGGTAATCCCGAACTGTGAACAGTTGGATGTTGCAATATTAATGGCGAGCAGTGCAACACAGGCTAACAGCTTAATGTTTTGAGCAGTGATCGCATGAGTTTTTTTTTTTTTTTTTTTCGTTTGTTTTCATTGCTAAAGTTTGCAAGACAGCTGACGATGGTAACGGGTATTGATTTACATGTGTTACAATAGAAGTGTGATTAGTGTTCTTGATTTGTAAAATAAATGGTTACGGTTGTGACACTGTCAGCATGCAGTCTGAAGTAAAGGAAGAAAATCTGTTTATTGTCCTATCACATACACTTGTAAATGCAGACATGTGAATTCAGATAATGATCATACTATACTATACTAGTACCAAATCCAGTCCTTTTCTGTTGTCCTGTCCTTAGCCGCTTGCAACAGGGTAGAGCTACTAGCACTAAATCCCGTCCTTTCTGTTCCCCTGTCCTTGCTCAGTCGCAACGGGCAGAGATACTGGCATTAAATCCCGTCCTCCTTGTTGTTATGTCCTTAACCGCTTGCAGCACGGTAGAGATACTAGCAGTACATCCCGTCATCTCTATTGTCCTGTCCTTACTCAGTCGCAACCGGGCAGAGATGCTAGCATTGAATCCCGTCCTCTCTCTGTTGTTATGTCCTTTAGTTGCATGCCACAGGGTAGAGATACTAGCATTAAATCCCGTCATTTGTACTTCCAGGACTGCCTCTATCATCCTCTTTTGGTCTTCTGCAGGAAGTCGTGGCGACATGCCTACTCGTACCAGGCAAGCTGATGATGTCTGTTAACTGCAAGGTTTTTTTTTTTGTCTGGTACTGTATGTGTCGTGTGCTACCTCACGCAGCGATTTGTCTTATCATCTTTATATGGGAGGTGGAGAATCCATCTGGAACAGCTCTTGAACGCCCGGATACTTCGCTCGAGACTGGCTGTCGGCATCTAGTTGTTGCATATCCCCAGAGGTGGGTGGATGTCGGCGGAGACTCGTACATATGTCTCTTCACTGCAAAGCTGACAGACTTGATTTTTTCAGGTAAAGTTGGATCTTGGGGCAGAGTTGGGTAAAGTTTCAGAGAGAGAGAGAGAGAGAGAGAGCGCGAGAGCGAGAGCGCGCGCGCGCGCGCGCGCGCGCGCGCGCGTGTGTGTGTGTGGTGTGTGTGTGTGTGTGCGTGTGTGTGCTTGTGCGTGCGCGCGTGCCTCTGAGCGTGCTCTCTCTCTCTCTCTCTCTCTCTCTCTCTGCGTGTGTGTGTGTGTGTGTGTGTGTGTGTGTGTGTGTGTGTGTGTGTGTGTGTGTGTGTGTTATTGCTGTTGCTGTTGTTGTTGTTGTTTTAACTAGTTGTTGCTTTAATTCATGACTCTCCTCAAAGTACAGTATCAGATGTGTCTGTGTGCGCGCGCACGTGCGTGTGTTGTCGTTGCTGTTGTTGTTGCTGTTGTTGTTGTTTTAATTCGTCGTTGTTTTAATTCATGTCTCTCCATAAAGTACGGTATCAGATGTGTGTGTGTGTGTGTGTGTGTGTGTGTGTGTGTGTGTGTGTGTGTGTGTGTGAGTGCGTGTATGCGTGCGTGTGCATGCATGCGTGCGTGCGTTCATGCGTGCGTACGTGCGTAAGCACAAACTTGCGCGCAAATGCGTGTATGTGCATTCCATACGTATCCATTTACTGTGTTTTCTTGTATCATAAACATTACAGTTCACTGTACTTTACTGTTCTTGTTAAGAGAAATTTGTCGATCATATCCATATGTCTGCTGGACACGCTCAAACTTCCGGTTCCAACGTGTTGAAGACTGCAGAGCGAAGTGTCCGCCGGTGCTGGCAGCACAGGGAGCGACAGCGGCA
>JADBJO010000074.1:390000-395000 GCA_016801955.1 Conus betulinus
CACACACACACACACACACACACACACACACACACACACACACACACACACACATACATGCACGCGCCCGCGCCAACACACAAACAAATATATCTACAGAGAGAGAGAGAGAGAGAGAGAGAGACAGACAGACAGACAGACAGAGAAGAGAGAGAGAGAGAGAGAGAGAGAGAGAGAGAGAGAGAGAGAGAGAGAGAGTTACACATGCTCCTCAGCGCGCGCGCCCCCACACACATGCACACCACACACACACACACACGCACACACGCACACACACACACACACACACACACACACACACACACACACACACACACACACACACACACACACACATACACACACACACACACACACACACACACACACACACACACACACACACACACACACACACACACACACACACACACACAACCACGAGTGCTCGACAATATTCTAAATGTAAAAGTACTGCTCGTGTTCTTCGTTTCCTTCAAACAAAAATTATAGGTAACATGAAACTAGTTTAACGATCATGTGCCAGTTCCACCCATTACTTGCTAGGTCAGGTACTACCACAACACACGATCTCACTTGGTGTTACATGTCATAATCACTCCACCCCAAAACCACTCCTCGACAGGCAAAAAAAAAAAAAAAAAATGGACACGTACCCAAACTCATCCCCTAAAAAGAGTATATTCAAACTGCCCCCCCCCCCCCCTTCTCTCCCCTTTTGCTAAAGCAAGCAAACAAAACAAAACAAATTAAAAGAAAGAAAAGGAAAGAAAAAAAACCAACAGCCCCACCCTTCGAAACTTTCAACGTATTTCAAACTATAAAACATATCAATGAAAGCACATTGTACCTGAATTTGAAAGGGGAGTGAATCTGGACGAGAGACCGAACCACACCCCCATCCTGTTTCCAAACTGGTGAGTGATTTGGTGCATAGTCCAGAAACACTTTATGGAGTGACTATAGGACCCTACTCCGCCACCCCCCCCCCCCCACCCCCTCCCGCTATGCTACAGAGAGGTGGGAAATGGGTGCGTGCCTGTACTCACTAAATGGGGCGTTTCTGGACCATTCCCCAAAGCTTTTTATCGAAGAAATGTTTAAAAACAGGGTGGGATGCAGTTTTGGGTCAAGGTCCAGAATCACCCATCTTCAAATCCAGGCGCAATGTGATTTGATTGTTGTGACTTGATTTTTGGGATATTTTGGAAATGTTGAAAGAGGCGGATGATTTTGGAACAAAAGGGGAGGTCAGTCTGGATTTACCCTCTACTATCTGGGATGAGCTTGGAGACTTGTCTTTTCTCTCCCCGTCAGCATGCGGATTTCGGGAAGGAAATGATTATGAGACGTTACACCGGAACAGCAGCCCGACTTTCACACAGACAAATCTCTTGTGACGTGGAAATAAGATAGATAGATAATGTTACTCATAGCCCATCCGACAGCAAATAGACACATTAGGGCAGTGTGACGATAGAGACGTGTAACTCCTATTGCATTCTACAGAATCTTATTGTGACGATGAAGCTGTATGATAAGATTCAATACAATACAATAGGAAGCGTCCACGTGGAGACTACAAAACACCCATAGACATTGAGAAGGCGGGGGGTGGGGGGTGGGGGTGTGGGAGGGGGGGGGTGGGGGTGGGGGTGGGGATGGAAGTACACGTAACAGAGGAGGGAATGGGAGGTGATTACGTATCCAGTGAGGTAACGAGAGGATGCAGTTCTCAGGAGGATGCAAATGCGCAGAGACGGGAGCCAAGATGAGAATTGCATAAGGTGATTCTGCCTTGTGCAACCGGAGAATGTCAGTCCCCTTCACTCGGCATTCGGTGAATGAAATTTGTCAATGGTTGTTTAGCTGTTGAATGAAGACGTTTCGCCAACTGTTTACAAAGTTATGGCATTTATGTAGTAGAGAGAACTTCGTTTTCCCTTGTCCATTGGAAGTTGTATAACTGAATTGGAAAAAAAGCAGTCAACACCCAGAAAACAGGGCGCACATTTTTTGGTTTTTTTTTTTTTAAACCTTTTTTTTTTCTGAAGCGTCCTGAAAAGAAAAGCCCACAAATGACAGAATATGCTCATCTCTTTACTTGTGACATTCTTGGCAAGCTCTTGCAAAACTGAATGATAATCTTTCACGCCAACTGCACCTGAATTTCCACTCTTTCCTGACTATTCATGTCTCGGACCGGATAAATCCTTAAACACACATCTTCCGAAAAGAAAAAGAACTAGTAACAATACATACTGTTTAAATGAAACGTTTCAAGTGAGACATCTGAGGAGTCATACGAGACCTTAAAGAGAGAGAGAGAGAGAGAGAGAGAGAGAGAGAGAGAGAGAGAGAGAGAGAGAGAGGGGAGGGAGAGAATAGTGATGGGAGAGAGGAGAGGAGAGAGAGGAGAGATAGTGTGGACGGATTCCTTGCAGGGAGATCGTGGGTTCGATTCCCATCAGAGCCATTTGCTTGTCGGTCGGGTCATTCTGCCTCGACTGGTTCCTACCCTGAGCTAAGTTGCTCTACTGGGAAGGGTTTCATTCATTTAATGGACGTTCTCTCCGAGACTGTTAGACATAACCATCTGTCTCCGTCTGTGGTGGTGTCTATGTCACTCGAGCCTGGAATGTATATAGACAAGGAAAAAAAAAAGCTTAGAGTACACAGCCCTTTCATGCAATCTAAGACTGGCATGAAACTCTAGAGCGTCATCTTAATCATCCTTATTCCCATCGATCAGCACCAAGTAAGTCTCAAATTCAGTGGTCCCTCGTGGCAGCGTCATCTTTTATCATCCTTTATTCCCCCATCGATCAGCACCAAGTAAGTCTCAAATTCAGTGGTCCCTCGTGGCAGCGTCATCTTAATCATCCTTATTCCCATCGATCAGCACCAAGTAAGTATCTCAAATTCAGTGGTCCCTCGTGGCAGCGTCATCTTAATCATCCTTATTCCCATCGATCAGCGCCAAGTAAGTCTCAAATTCAGTGGTCCCTCATGGCCTGCTCTCATGACCATCTCAGTGTTGATTTCCTTCCCACGTCCACGCCCTTTGTGAATTCGCGTCGAAATCGCTGGTATGGGGCAATGGCATAAGTTCCCTGGGATTGTCATGGGCCGGACGTAATGTCCCCTTCCGGAGGAAGATACCTCATGCTTAGCGGGTGGTGTCCTAGGTATGTCTGGACAGAGCAGACACCACTGAATACACCGAAGTGTCTCGCTGGCAGTGCAGTGTCTTCTCTGGTGGATTGCCACATAACGACATGACGTTGACTGCTCCTTGTGGATGCTGGTGTCGAGCCTGTGACGAGACCAGCCACGGCATAGCTGTAGACGGGGAACCGGAATGAGCTGCATCTGGGTAGTACCACCGAAGTGGCACAGAAGAGAGAGGGGGGAAAAAAAAATAATGTTGTCTTATCCCGTATCGTGTTACGTTGTTTTCGTACCATAACCGTGGACTTTCCTCCATGCAAACTGAGACAGAGATAATTATGCTCCGCGTCTGGCCACGCTCATGTTTCGGGGCTTACTGAACGGTTTTCTGTTTTCCCGGAAAAAGGCGAAATTAGATACACGCAGGTTTCAATTCCAGATGCACTTCAGGTGATACGACAGGCTGGGATAACGTCACAGAAGAGGCATAAACATCACAGAAGAGCGGAGAGAGTGGGCCTATCTTACACTACGCTAATGACGACAGTCCAACCCAACGCATGAAGAGAGGCAGCAACCATACCACTTTGCAGACACAGTGCCAGCCAAGGGACTACAAAATATGACCTGAAGATGACCTGGACCACTGACAAATGCACTTTAAGTGGAATTGTACAAAATGGGCTGACATGTCCATTTCCCACCCTGAGTGTTCTCTTCAATTCTGCTGTCTTGTCTCGAACCATGAGGTGTGTGCCATGGGGGAACGAACAGCTTGTCTAACGGTTTCAAGATGTTTCTGTTGCTGTTGTTGTTGTAGTTCTCTAGACATGTATATAAAACAGAACACCTCTCTCTCTCTCTCTCTCTCTCTCTCTCTCTCTCTCTCTCTCTCTCTCTCTCTCAATGATTTTTTCCCTAAGAAAAGCAAACAAACAAATTAACAACTGTTGGATACAGTCAACCTTCACATCAATACAACTTAAAAAAAAAAAAAAAAAAAAAAAAAAAAAAGAAAAGAAAAAAAAAAGCTGGGATGTAAAAACAGCAGTTCTTGCAATGATGATGGCAGTAAGAAAAAAAAAAAATCAACTAATTAATAGCAACATCAATAACACTTATACTCATGATAAAATGACAATACTCCATAACAAATCAATAGATATAAAACCTTGACGTAAGGGAAAGGCGGTAGCTTGTCAGATGGGTGGAGCTGGTCTTTGTCTTGTGACGACGTGCTGAGCTGGCAGTAGTTTGAGCAGGGCGGGCGTTCAAGGCTGTGGCAACCCGCAGAGATAAAGGATGGAAACTGATCAATTGGACAGCGATACGATGAGGACTGTGAGTGACGGGCCTTTGGCAGTGCAGCGATTGGGTTTATAGTCAGTTTCATCAAAGAGATGTCAAAACGTCAGGACTAGTTCAGGACTAGCTACATTTCACTTCTTAATCACTATTGGGCCCAAGTGTACACAGGACAGACAGACAGACAGACAGACAGACAGATAGATAGATAGATAGATAGATAGATAGATAGAAAGATAGGTAGATAGATAGACAGATAGATAGGTAGATAGATAGATAGATAGGTAGGTAGGTAGTAGATAGATAGATAGATAGATATAGATAGATAGATATAGATAGGTAGATAGATACACAGTAGATAGATATAGATAGATAGATAGATAGATAGATAGATAGAGATAGATAGATAGTAGATAGATAGATAGATAGGTACATAGATAGATATACACAGATAGACAGGTAGATTGATACGTAGGTAGGTAGGTAGGTAGGTAGGTAGTAGAGAGAGAGAGAGAGAGAGAGAG
>JADBJO010000074.1:402500-412500 GCA_016801955.1 Conus betulinus
GAGGAGAGAGAGAGAGAGAGAGAGCTGCTGTGGTACTCATCTGCAGGACCCCACCATACGGCACCACATGCCGAGTTCCAGATAACACACGCTAATCATTCTGTCTCTTGACTGGCCACACGGGCTCACAGGTCAGAAACTGGGAGCTGACCTGTTTAAGGAACGAGCACTCTGGTGCAGTCATGCCCTATCAGCATGGATACAGTCCCCGCGATGTGCATTAGATGAAGACAAAGTCAAACGGGTTTGAACTTCGGTCAAGAACGGATAAAGAAATTTTCGAGGATCGCACTGAAGTCTATGATGATGATGATGACGATGATGATGATGATGATGATGATGATGATGATGATGATGATAAGGATGATGAGAGGAGGAGGAGGAGGAGGAGGAGGAGGAGGAGGAGGATAATTACTATTTTCATTATCATTACCACCACCACCACCACCACCACCACCACCACAACAACACAACAACAACTACTACTACTACTACTATTACTACTACTACAACGACTACTACTACTGCTGCTGCTGCTGATACTACAACTACTACTACGACTACTATTACTACTGTTTGTAGTGGTGGTGGTGGTGGTGATGGTGGTAGTAATAGTCGTGGTAGGTGTAGCAGCATCAGCAGTAAACAGCAGCAGCTGCAGCAGCAACAGCAGCAGCAGCAGCAGCAGCAGCAGCAGCAGCAGCAGCAGCAGCAGCAGCAGCAGCAGCAGCAGCAGAAGCAACAGCAGCAGCAGCAGCAACAGTGGCAACAGTGGCAGCATAGTAGTAAAAATAGAGAATAATCGACTTTGTCTTAAATTATCATTTTCATATATTTTTTTCTGATTCCTGGAATTCTCTTTTGGTCTGAAGCAGCACGCAGCTGAGCCATGGGAAGACCTGTCACAGCACAAATGATAGTCTCGCTCTGTTTCAAGCTCTGCAAATGGCGTTCCTACGGGTTGAGGAACAAATGACTCACGATTCTGTGATCTGCTAGCGTTGACAAAGATGGCTCCCTCTGGACTGGAGGCTGGGGCTTCGACTGAACGGAACTAAGTGTGGTTGTGTAGGGGAAGGAAGGGCGGGGGGGGGGGGGGGGGGGGGCGGATCAGGATTATGCCGCCTGGTAATGTCACAAAGGAAAAGGGGGAAGAAGAGGAATCGGAAAAGGGGGGGGGGGGGTTGGGGTGGAGAGCGCGACGGAGGATGAAAAGCAAGAAGAAAAAGCAAATAAATCAATAAATTAAAGTAATTAATACTTCATCATCATCATCATCATCATCATCATCATCATCATCATCATCATCATCATCATCATCATCATCATCATCACTAATACTGCTGCCACTGCAAGCGTGCTGTTCGACAATCCTCTAACCTTTCTTCTTTCTCCCCTTCTGTGTGCATTGCCGCTATCAATACTACAACTACTATCGTCATGTCATCACCAAAAGTGGTAGTGATCCTCTCTTTTATTGTTTTTTTTTCAATACTTTTATCGTCATAATCATTTATGTTATTGTTGCTATAATCATTATCATGACTATTTCAACTCAAATTATCTCCTTCACAGCGTCCTCGTTTTCATTCAACACCCATCTTGCACCGAGTTTTGAGAAGGTGATTGCTCGTGATTTTGGTTGTCCTGAGTGTTGTTTATCTTGCCTGAAGAAGACCTGAGAAGTCGGGAAACGTCGTGTTTTGTTTTGTAATTTGTTTGTCCATGTTAACTGCTGGAGTTATTTCAATTCCTTTTAAAATCAATTTCCGCCTGCGATCACCTCACTTTGAAACTAACAAATGAATAGATAAGTAAATGAAAAAAAAAAACCCCCCCGACAAACAAACAAAACAAAAAAAAAAACAAAAACGAACAACCTTAAATTAAACAGCAAAACACAGAACAACAACAAACAAACAAAAACAATCGAAGGAACAAACCAAGCTATCTATGATGCTACTTTTCGCCAAATTCGATACTTTAGTACCAAGCCGCGTCCATAGCAGTGGAGCGACGTGTAAGCAACCGTTATCTACACAATGACAGGCCTCCTCCCCCGACCCTCTCCTCTTCACATTCCTCCCTTCATCCCTGTACGAAGTCGAAGGTGTGGATTAAACATCCGATTGGCCGGAGGCCTTTAAGGACAAGATACGCTTGCAGACCAAAGTCTGCATTTTGCGTGGCAGTATTGGCTGGCAGCAGTGTGTCTGGTTCCGGATGGAGGCTGTCGTCTGTCGCTCTCCCAACTCTGGGTGTAGGTTTACTTCGTCTCTTTCTTCCTCAAAGGGCCTGTCCTCAGGGCCACCAGGCGGCCTTCTTCATGGTCGGGTGGCCGTGCCGCATGAGGCCACCTCAAAGAGGGGGGCAGGAGGAAAGTCGCTTGAGCGCTCCACGAGTCCCGTCTATGGCCCACGCAGACCACCGCCAAGAGGGCAATTTCTCAGCCCAACCATGAGACGGCTGCCCCCATGTCCTGCCCACAAAAGCATGGTAATCGCAGTCAGGCAGCGCTCCATCGCCGATCGCCCCACATCTCCAAGAACCGTCCCCCGCAATACAGGCTTGACCCGTCGTCACCTATACGGCTGAAAGGTTCGCTTTCGTCGCCTGACACTGACCTCTCTCATATCAGTGTTCCTCAAAGGAGAGCTGCCACCTCTCCCTTGGTGTTGACAGCTATGCCACCTCACAAGGAACAGTCGCCCCTGCACCCCCTCCTTGACTTTTTATGGAAGGTATCGGAAAAGCCAAGGCATTTCGTGAACGGTGAAGTAACACGTGAAGTATCACACAATCCGTCAAACGTCTGGTCTGGGCAGGGTCACAAATAGCTGCCAAGCAAGAGGACAGCTTTTAATTTGCGTCTTCTGAGATCAGCACGACGTTCTGTGGATCTCTATTATTGGTATATGCTCTATTTGTGCATTCTTTTTTGCTTTCTTTGCCCATCTGTTCCTGTTTTTCCTGAATAGGGCCTGCGTGATTTGCAATTTAAATCTCTCTCTCTCTCTCTCTCTCTCTCTCTCTCTCTCTCTCTCTCTCTCTCTCTCTCTCTCTCTCTCTCTCTCTCTCTCTCTCTCTCCCCTTCAACCTAGCTTCTTCACCTACGTACAGTGTCCTCCGACTCTACTGGATCAAGAACAGAAACAGGAACGCGAATGATTCGTTGTGATTAAGATCGTCTCAAATCACGCACAAGACAGGGTGGGTGGGAACACAAACGAACAGAGAAGGGAAAAAAATGCATTTGCCATACAGCATAATGAACCTCGTGACATGAAATCTAAAATCATGAGAGAGAGAGAGAGAGAGAGAGAGAGAGAGAGAGAGAGAGAGAAGGGAGGAAGAGAGGGAGGGAGTGAGAAGGGGGAGCAGATAGGTGTGCGTCATTTGCTTTGGGGATGACTGTGAACAAAGGGTCTTAGACAGTAATTATTGTTGTTCCCTTGAAGAAGATTACTGTTCACAGGAAGAAAACAACTAACACGGGCTTTTGAAGTAAGCTTCTTATGGACCACATTTTGTGGCTCTAACGAGGCATCGGCATTAACTGGACACAAAAACATGTTATGAAAACAATTCCGTCGAGACCTTAAATATGGAAGTGCTTTGTAATCTACGTGGTCAACAAAGACAAAATTACATATACTCACTGGAAAAACAATTCCCTCACGACGTTAAAGATGAGAGTGAGAATCATTCTACGTGGTCAACAAAGACAAAATTACATATACTTACTGGAAAAACAATTCCCTCACGACCTTGAAGATGAGAGTGATAATTATTCTACGTGGTCAACAAAGACAAAATTACACATATACTCACTGGAAAAACAATTCCCTCACGACCTTAAAGATGAGAGTGATAATTATTCTACGTGGTCAACAAAGACAAAATTACATATACTCACTGGAAAAACAATTCCCTCACGACCTTAAAGATGAGAGTGATAATTATTCTACGTGGTCAACAAAGACAAAATTACATATACTCACTTTTACCATCTGGCCTGTGCATATAGTAAGTAATGGGCAGAGACACAGACTCAAAGAAATAAAACTTTGTCACGATTCCTGCATACCGACAAAACCTAAGAAATGAGTAGTACCTGGATGAAGAATAAAATGACATGCTAAAATAAACTAGAAAAAAAAATAGGGATCTTTTGTCATTGTGTGTGATCGGGACTTTCTTGGGGTTGGTCATAAAATGAATAAAATGGTGAAATGGTATGCTAAAAAGAAGCACGAAAAAAAAGGGATCCTTTATTGTTGTGTGTGGTCTGGACTATCTTATTTCATTTTTTTTTCGTGAAACAAAGGGAGGGAGAAAAGTACATATTATCAATGAAATGATATTCTGAAAATAAGCAAGAAAGAAAGAAAGAGAACAAAAAGAGGAAAACTTACGAAAGAAGTGAAACATCACTATAGTACTAAATCCCAGTTAGTTCTGGCAGTGGCAGTTTAGTGCCAGAGCGATCACCTGTCACGTCCTCAGACGCCACACTCAGTCCAGGAATTCTCGCAGGCTGTGATGCATGTCCTGTCCGATGCGACTGTCTGGCCATCAACAGACCAGGCTGGGCGAAGGTCACGCAGTGTTAATGAGTTTCCTTACTGGGAAACACGACCTACGCTGCCTTGTTCAATGTACACACTGGAATGAGACGAGAACTGTCCACCTCCGAAAATCTGCGCTCTGGGTGAAATCTTCCTTGGAGCATCCCAGGGGTGAAATTCTTCTGACCAGGATTTTCGCCGCTCTGTGCGGGCAAATGAATATGTTTAGCTCGAAGGAGGAAATCCTCTCATAAGAGAATTGCCCTTCCAGCGGAATCCGATTATTAGTCTTTGTCTGTCGGTCTCTTTGTCTCTGTCTGTCTGTCTGTCTGTCTGCCTGTCTCTCTCTCTCTTGTTTTGTAAGTTCTAGTCGCTAATCATGCTTAGCCCCTTAGCGGGGCAAGGGCCAGATGGAAAAAAGCATATGTTTGCTTATTATTACCCTTTGAAATCAAGACTATCATCAATATCATCTCTCTGTCTGTCTGTCTGACTGTCTGCCTGTCGGCCCGTCTGCCTGTTTGTCTGTCTGTCTGTCTGTCTCTCTGACTATGTGGATGACTTGTATGGCTTAGTAAGGATGTTGGAAACTTTAATGCATTGATGTGGGGTTTTTTTTCGTCAGCGTTTGGAACATCGATGATGACAAAAGAAAAGGACAGACCATACATTATACAGTACAAGATTATTTTCAGAAATGTGAAAAACAATAGTTGCCTTTGGTCATGCTTTGAAGCCGCACATAGAACTGAACCATCGTTTAGCTACAAAACATCTCGATTTCATTAGCATTCATTCGTTGCAGACACTGAATTTTAGTCACCCTGTGCAAATTGACCATGACTAACAGGAAACCACACACACACACACACACACACACACACACACACACACACACACAAACAGACACGCGCGCGCACACACTCACACACACAAACGCGCACAGACGTGCACACGAGGGCGCGTAAGCGTCATAGATAGATATATATATATAGATAGATAGATAGATAGATAGATAGATAGATAGATAGATAGATAGATAGATAGACAGACAGACACAGACATACATATACAGAGAGAGAGAGAGAGAGAGAGAGAGAGAGAGAGAGAGAGAGAGAGAGAGATAGAGAGAGAGAGGACAAAGTGTGTGTGTGTGTGTGTGTGTGTGTGTGTGTGTGTGTGTGTGTGTGTGTTAGAAAAAGAGGGACATACAAGTAGCACGTTATTTAGGTTAACAAAATCAGTTACAAACTAGAAATAGTACAATTAAATAAAAATGATATGTTTTGATAATGATATGATGAAATACACTCAAATGTTAGTTAACAAGATTTATTTTATGAACAGTTACTTTCTGTGTATTCCTCTTTATACAATGCGTATTGATTCCCAATGATCACTCGACTATTGCCCTAATCAGGCGAAGTGACGTAAGTACTGGCATTTTACAGTTCGTGTCAATAGACATTTTTCAGTGATCTGCAAGGGAGGTCATCTGTGTCAGATCTTGCGTTCACCGAGAGTGACCCTGCCTTTTTCATGGGGCATATGCCGCTGGTGAGGTGCTCCCAAAGCAATGTTGCTCCATCAGTCAGCTCAACAGTTCAATCACAGAGGGACAATGTCAAAACCTGGGTGTGAAACTGCACCATAGGCGCATGTCATTCAGGCATTCGATATCCCGGTCGTTATCCTGACATGCGCTTATTATGAAATATTTGAATCTCTAGATCTGTTTGTTTGACCCATAAACCAAGAAAGGGTAACTCTATTTGTGATGGAAAGACGTGTGTTTCTTCCCTGAATTTTTTTTTCCGGATCAAGACAATTGGCTGTAAGCGCTGGCACTGAACGGAGGTAGAATCAGAGAGGAAGAAGCCTATCATATCTGTTTCAGTCTTTGATTACATAGTGTGGCAGTCTAAGCGATTCCCACCGAACGTTAAGCAGTGAATCCTACGAGGAACGAAGTAAGCGTTAAAAAACAACAACAACAACTAATTCTTGACTAAGAACAGCCAGTGTTCTAGGTTAGGAGCGAACACACTGAGAAAGTTACCACTTCATCATACTACGGTACACGTGACTGTGAACGCATCATACTTCATCTGTATCGAACTCGAAACTGAACACAAACTTTGCGTTACCACACTAAAATTAGCAAATCGTTCACCTTGGCAAGATGCATATAATGTTGTATCGTCGTTACTTTCACTCAGACCAGATCGGACTCACTACTGGCCTCAGTTGCCGCTAAATCAATTTTTAAAAAATCATGGGATCTTGTTCCTTTCATTTACTGCTCACACACACAAAATTAAACAAAAAGCCATTGTGCATGGCAGACGATAACGAAAGTTAATGCGCTGAAGCTGGGGAATCGCTCCTAGAACAACCAGACAGAAAGAGAGAGAAAAGAAATTCCAGAGCTTTACAGCAGCAGTTCTGACAAGACTGGGGGGGGGGGGGGGGGGGGGGGGAAGGTCTGTCTCAGGCAAAGGCCCCAGCTGCGCTGATTCAGCGGGTGACAGGCGTGGTCAGCCAGAGTCCCTGACAGGCGGGTTGGGAAGCCTGCAGCCTGATGAAAGTGAGGCAGACGGCCAGTGGGCAGAATAGCTGGGTGGGCACATCGAACTGGGAAAGCCAGAATCACACACTAATCAGGGGCAGACAGGAAACGGAAAAGGAAACCACGGATTTGGGCAGTATCGTGTCAGATGAAAAGATGAAGGATAATTCCGCCAGAGTTTGTGATTTGTTAGAATGATAGTTCTCTGAGATGAACTGGACAAACAACAACAACAACAACACAACAAAAAAAACAAACAAAAAAAAAAAAAAAAAACAACAAAGAAACAAACAAACAAACAAGCAAACAAACAAACAAACATACAAACAAACGTACTCCCAGTATATCCTGAATACGCGTGATATATTCCATAAAGAGGAAAAAACCGTCTTGGGCTGGTCTAACCGTTAGTAAGGGCTATTCTGGTAAACGTCAGCCTTCATCTGTGACCTATAATGAACATACTTACAAATTTTCAGAAAGATCCGCCAAGAACTTTCTGAAATTTTCCATAAAGAAGAAAACCATTATGGGCCGTTAGTAAACGGCTATAACGGTAAAAGTACACATCGGGCATCATCCGTGACCCATAATGAACACACCTACAAATTTCCAGAAATATCGGCCACGTACTTTCTGAGATATTCCATGAAGAAGGAAAACCGTTAGGGGCCGTTATAGCCGTTAGTAAAGGCTATAACGGTAAAATAAAACATCGGGCATCATCCGTGACCCATAATACCCACAAATTTTCAGAAAAATCGGCCAAGTACTTTCTGAGATATTCCACGAAAAAGAAAAACCGTTATGGGTTCTTATAGCCCGTAGTAACGGCCATAACGGTAAACTAAAACGTCGGGCACGATCCTTGACCCATAATGAACATGTCTGCTAATCTTCACAAAGATCGGCCAAGTACTTTCTGATACTTTTCATAAAAAAAGAGAAAACCGTTATGGGCCATTACAGCCGTTAGTAACAGCTATAACGGTAAACTAAAATGTCGGGCATCATCCCTCGCATCTAATGAACATACCTACAAATTTTCAGAAAGATCGGCCAAGCACTTTCTGAGATATTCCATAATAAAGAAAAAAACCGTCATGGAAAACTAAAACATCGGGTATCATCTGTGACCCACAATGAACATACCTACACATTTTCAGAAAATTAGACCAAGTGTGATTTCTGATATATTCCATAAAGAAGAAAAACTGTTATGGGCTGTTATAGCCGTTAGTAACGGCTATAACGGTAAACTAAAACATCGGGCATCATCCGTAATCCATAGTGAACATACCTGCTAATTTTCAAAAGATCTGTCGAGTACTTTCTGAGATGTTCCATAAAGAAGAAAAACCGTTACAGGCCGTTACGCCGTTAGTAACGGCTACAACGGCAAACTAAAACATCGGGTATCATCCTTGACCCATAATGAACATACCTGCTAATTTTCACAAAGATCGGCTAAGTATTCTTTCTGAGATATTCCTTGAAGAAGAAAAACCGTTGCACCCCGTTAGTAAGGGCTATAACGGCAAACTAAAGCATACAGCATTATTCGTGACCCGTAATGAACATACCTACAAATTTTCAGAAAGATCGGCCAGGTACTTTTTGAGATATTCCTTAAAGAAGAAAAAACCGTTACAGGCCGTTACAGCCGTTAGTAACGGCTATAACAGGGTAAACTAAAACATCGGGCATCATCCGTGACTCATAATGAATATACCTACTAATTCTCACAAAGATCGGCCAACTACTTTCGGAGATATTCCACAAAGAAGAAAAACCATTACAGGCCGTTACAGCCGTTAGTAACGGCTGTAACGGTGAACTAAAACATCGAGCATTATTCGTGACCCGTAATGAATATGCCTACAAATTTTCAGAAAGATCGGCCAAGTACTTTCGGAGATATTCCATACAGAAGAAAACCCGTTACAGGCCGTTATAGCCGTTAGTAACGGCTATAACGGGGTAAACTGAAACATCGGGCATCATCCGTGACCCATAATGAAACATACCTGCTAATTTTCAGAGAGATCGGCCAAGTACTTTCTGAGATATTCCCATAAAGAAGAAAAAACCATTACAGGCCGTTACAGCCGTTAGTAACGGCTATAACGGTAGACTATAACATCGGGCATTATTCGTGACCCATAATGAACACACCTACAAATTTTCAGAAAGATCGGCCAAGTACTTTTTGAGATATACCATGAAGAAGAAAAACCGTTACAGGCCATTACAGCCGTTAGTAACGGCTATAACGGGGTAACCTAAAACATCGGGCATCATCCTTGACCCATAATGACACATACCTACAAGTTTTCAGAAAGATCGGCCCAGTAGTTTTGTCTGGAGCGAGTGGGAACACATTTTGACCACGGACGGATTGACGAACAGACACACAGACAACATTTCTTCGTCCATAAGCATCAGCAATGAAAACTGAACAGCTGAAATGAATAGCACAAAAGGCTGGAAACTGCTGCCTACACAAGGTAGACAATCTGACTGAAAGTCTGTCCAAACCTAAAGAGCCCATATGAATAGAAATCTTCCATGACACATGGAACAGTAAACAACAAACAACGAACAAGTAGGGTAACTCTTGCTCCCATAAATAATTACACGCCCATAACTCCAAACGAATGCTTCTTACATCACCGAAACGCCGTGCAGAAATGGCAACACAGAGCGCACAGAACTACAGGGATGACAACTGTTCTGTTTTGCGCACGTTGTTCACACAAGATGGAAGAAGAATTTCAATCTGCGCTCGTGATGCACGTGAAATGTACTACCTGCATCCCGTCTGTCAGGGAGGGAGGGGGAGGGGGAGCAGATCACAATTTAG
>JADBJO010000074.1:427500-432500 GCA_016801955.1 Conus betulinus
CACACGTGTGTGTGTGTGTGTGTGTGTGTGTGTGTGTGTGTGTGTGTGTGTGTGTGTGTGTGTGTGTGTGTGCAGGCTTATTCATGTACAATTGTTATTCCGAACAGTTCGGCCGTTTGCATACAGAACAACATTGTAAATGAATAATCTTACACACACACACACACACACACACACACACACACACACACACACACACACACACACACGTGCACACTCATCGCACACTAGTACAATGATGATAGTGAAACCAACAATGTACACAAATAAAAACTGTACTAACTGTTAATTCTTTCCATCCATTATTACGACCAGCGCTGTGTTGACTTCTTCAAAACAACGAAAGCAGGAATTGCATTTCACAGTATGTACAGGCAAAGTACAAAATAACAACGTTTATATCACAAAAAGTGTTGATATTCCATTAGAAACACAAGAGCGCACACACACACACACACACACACACACACACACACACACACACACACACACTCACTCTTATCGATTCCTAAACGGAACAACACCCGAATTCATTTCAGTGGAAAATGTGTAATAGCCTGTCAATAATGTGGACAGACTGCAAAATCCGCGGTGCGATCTAGATGCTCATCACGGATTCACGCAAAATGTAACGGACTAGTCTTTCGGCCACATACTATAATTCCACCAAGGTTGGGTGAAAATCAATTCGGCAGATTTTGCGTTATCAACATTGTCATAATTTTGATAAACGATCCTGGATGTGACCTTTGATCCGGATGTGCATTACGGGCCCACACCACAGTGACTTGGGTGGGTACCGCGCCACCTCGCACCTATAGAGGAAGTTTGGTCAGAACAGGTTTAGTGGTTGTAGGGTCATCCCGCAAACAGACCAACAAAGCAACAGACAGATACCTTGACTGACGGAGGACACAGTAATCTTCGCAAATTCTGTCACAGTTTCCCCCCCCCCCCCCCCCCCCCCCCCCCCCAACCCCTCTCTCGCCCCTTTCCCCCCAAAAAAAAGCGAAAGAAAAGCGAGCAAAAACCTAGTACACATGATAGTCACCCGCAGCTGTTCTGTTACAACAGAAACTGCAAGAACTGTTAATCCAATGTAACATGATCCACGCTCATGAATTCACACTCATTCTAACTAATGAATAGCAGCAAGTAAGGAACAAACAAAAACCATCATATACAATACCACTGGACACACCGCTTAAATCCTAACATCGTATTTGCCGTATAGATTTCAGACAGCTAATCCTCTTCAATACCTTGCCTACATAACAGCCAACCAATCAAACAGGGGAAACAAATCAAATGTTGATCAATCTGTAACAAGAGGACAAAATGACAGACAATAGAACAAGACACTGGAGCTAACCACTACAGCAACTGTCAGCTTGGATGGTGTTTAAATGACGTCATTTTGCACGGGAGGCTCTGACACAGAGCTAGGAAACCGATCCAGCAGAACTCATCACGCGCCTAGGGCGGTTAGTTAGTCATCGACCCACGTGCTGGACACTCACTGTTCTATGGCCACTCAGTGACCGGAAGGACGTGGGCTGGTGATTTGGGGTGAGGCTAATGACTTGGGGTTATGTCAGATCTGTGTCAGCTGTCTGCTTTCTCTGTTGCACCAAGGTCGATCCCTTGCCATGCTTGGTTAGCTCTTTCTGCTTCCATTTTGGTCCGCCAGATCAATCATTTACATCACTTTAGAACAATGGCGATGATATCTGTCTGTGTGTCTGTCTGTCTGTCTGTCTCTCTCTCTCTCTCTCTCTCTCTCACACACACACACACACACACACACACACACACACACACACTATTAGCGAGCTCGCAGCCACATCTCTCTCTCTCTGATTTTCATCCATGTCTTTTCATCAGTACCTTAGACCACACTTGTTGTCAATGTTCTTATAGTCAGATGTTTGGCGAAGACACATTCACAGGGCGCGGAGGCCACCTCTCCAACCTGCTGCTGCAGTCTCTAGGAACAACTGGAACGCTCAGCACGGGTCTGGTTAGCCGACTTCTTCTTTCTGCGGGGTCAGGGCAGAGGGCGTGGACTGACGTCGACGACGTACCGCCGGACTCAGCGCGTACTGGATTTTACACTGGCGCAAGATCTCTTTGAAGATGCCCACGATGTTGACGTTGTCCTTGGCGGAAGCTTCCACGTAGCCGTTGCCCCAGTCCACGCAGACGATGGACTCGGCTGTGACACGACCCAGGGAGCGTTTCTCCTCGCCCACGTCCACCTTATTGCCCACGATGACGATGGGCACGTCCTCCGTGCCTTTCTCCGCGATGATCTGCTCCCGGAGATCCGTCACCGCTTCGAAGGAGGCCGCGTCGTCCACGGAGTAGACGAGGACGAAGGCGTCTCCCGTGGAGATAGCCAGCTGCCTCATGGCGGGGAAAGAGTAGGCGCCGGCCGTGTCCAGAATGTCCAGGGTCAGCCGGACGCCCTTCAGCTCGTACTCGCCCTTGTGCAGCTCCTCCACCGTCTCGATGTACTCGTGCTGGAACTTGTCGTACAGGAACTGCGAGATGATGGCGGACTTGCCCACCCCCGCGGCGCCCATCACCACGATCCGGTACCGGGATTTTTTTTTCTTTCTTGGCACTCAGTTTGTTGGGGTCCGGACACAGCTTGGAGTTGGCGCTCTCGCTTGCTGTCAGCATGGTGGCTGAGTAGTAAGTAGTAGAATGCTTCGCTCTCTGCGGACAATAAAGGTTCAAGAGTGTACCGCGGTAAAGTCTGTGAAAACTCCACCAAAACCCCTTCTAGATCACTGACCACAAAATGCTTTTTCTGCTTTGCCAAGAGAAAGAGAAAGAGAGAAAGAGACTGAAAACAAAAGACAGCCAAAGTCTCTCAACTTCCTAAGAAGTTCCTGTTGTAAGCATCGAACACTGATTCGGAACTGGCCAAGTTCTGAAGCTCTAGCGCCCCGCTGCAAGTTCCAGTGTGACACGTCGTGCCTAGGGATTCAGCAGACAGACCGACTGCGCAACGTAACGTGGCCGTACTGACCCGCCTGCTGCCCTGCCCTGCTCCTGCTATTTATGCAGAGCGCTGAACGTGCAAGTGACTTGATTGATATGCGTCGCGCTCCCCAGTGATTAGTTCATCGATTTTCGCCCTCCGCTCAACGCCGTGGCAGTGTCGCGCGAGGCGGCGTGTTCACTCTCTGGGAGCCCCCCCGCACTGCTCTGACGTCACGCAGACCCGATGCGTCCTTCTCTGTTCGATGCGGCGGCACTGGTCTGAGGGACAAGCTGACCGAAATATGAGAGAGAGAGAGAGAGAGAGAGAGAGAGAGAGAGAGAGAGACGTGCGCGCGCATACATATATTGAGAGAGAGACGAGCGCGCGTGCATGCACACACACACACACACACACACACACACAGAGAGAGAGAGAGAGAGAGAGAGAGAGAGAGAGAGAGAGAGAGAGAGAGAGACAGACAGAGAGACAGACAGACAGACAAAGACGCTGCCAACAGAGAGAGAGAGACAGAGACATCGAGAGAAATCAAAGACGCTGCAACAGAGAGATGAGAGAGAGACAGAGACATCGAGAGAGAGATCAAAGGAGGCAGACAGACAGAGAGAAGAGAGAGAGAGAGAGAGAGAGAGAGAGAGAGAGAGAGAGAGAGAGAGAGAGGGAGAGAGAGACAGACAGACAGACAGACAGAAAGACAGATCGAGAGAAGAGAGATGAGAGAGAGAGAGAGAGAGAGACACAGACACAGAGAGAGAGAGAGAGAGAGAGAGAGAAGAGAAGCATACAGCCTCATGCTTCTCCATTGTAGCACATCAGGGGAAAAGGGAGAGGGCAATAAGGTATGTCATATTCAACCGCTTTCTTACATTCTTTCGTTTTGTTTTGTTTCTTTCTGGTTCAAGCGACAAAATTCTTTTGTGTTACCAGCCCCGCCGTGGCTATGTGGCTAGCGTCGTGGACCCCCGGCTAGGGGCTTGCGGGTTCGTTCCCCATAAGAGCCATGCGAGATTTTTCTGCCTCGACCGGCTCCTATCCACAGCTGAGTTTGCCATGGGCTCAGTTGGGAAGACTGGGACGATACAGTCGAGTGTTATCCACTAAATGGATGCGTTTCTGAGAGTGTTGCTCAAATCTCCTGACCAACACTGCCGGTGTCTGTGTCTGTCGGGCCTTGTTGACGGCGGGGATATATTATGACAGTAAGCGTACTGTACAGCCTTGTCATGCAGTCTCAGACCGGAATGGAAATCCGTGGCATTATCTTCATCACCGTCATTTTTCATCGATCAGCTTTTTTTTTTCTTTAATAAAGAAAAAAGCTCAAATTCTGTAGCCTTCATGCCCTGCTCTCATGGCGACCTCAGTTTCGATGTCCTCTCCTCGTCTGCGGCCTTGCTTTGATTCCGTCGAGGTCACAGGTATTGGCGAATTCATGGGGACTGATGTGGTGCTCACTCACGCCGGCTCCGCGACTAAGCAATTATTGTCGTCAGTAGGGGGCTTAGTAGGTGGTGTCCTGCGTATGTTGGATCAGAATAGGCGCCACTGTACACTACCGAAGTGACTCGGCAGCAGTGCAGTGTCTCCTCCGGTGGGTTGCCTATTAACGACTTGACATTGACTGCTCCCTGTGGATTGCCGGTGCCTTGGCTGTGAACGGGGGATGGGAATGAGCGGGTGACACAGATGGGACAGTAAACAAAACAAAACAATGGGACAGTAACAAAAAAACAAAACAAACATAAAACTGAATAAATAAATAAATGACTGAAAAATAAAAAATAAAATGAACCCCCCCCCCCCCCCCCCCAAACAAAAACAAAAACCTTATGTGTTTAGCTGATTTACGTTTGTCTGAAACGATGATCGGGATTTGTTTTGAGCTCATCTATGTTTATCTCAAATGAAGATCGAAATTTCATCTCGAGCTGATTGTATTTGTCTAAACTAGGGGCATTCTTTTTTTCTAAGCTAATTTATGTATATTTCA
>JADBJO010000074.1:437500-442500 GCA_016801955.1 Conus betulinus
TGACACAGCCTGTGAAATGACGTCATGGAACCAAAGATAGCTAAATATTCTGTGCTTCTCGACGCTAGCAGCTCCACGTCAAAAATGAGGAAACCCCGATAAGACTACAACGGGCGACCCATAAAGCGTCAGCGGTGTTCACGTGCTGTGCTCGTGCAGTTCATACAGTACATACGGCAGTTGTTTGTCTCCCTTGTTCCCATATTTCCCAACATTTTCTGTCGTCCAGGCTACGGCTAATAACGGCCAGGTCTGGCTCAGGGAAACCAGCGACATTTGTTTCCGAGGATGGGGGAAGGACACACAGACAGACAGATACAGAGAGACACACAGTCACACACACACACACACACACACACACACACACACACACACACACACACACACTGAAATGAAAAAAAAAGTTCACCTGTTTGCTTTAAAAACATTCTTGGGAGTGCAACCCAAAAGCCAAATGATTTTGTATGTGGGGAAACAGGTCGATATCCTATGTACATCAACTCCTATTTGCGATGTATTAGTTACTGGTCAAACGTTAGGCGTATGGACGAGAAAAAATTTACCATAAAAGGCGTATAAAATGTTGCTTAGTTTAGAATTAAAAGGTAAGAAGCGTTGGGCGTCTGAAATTCGAGGCTTTTTGAATCAAAATGGGTTCGCGTTCGTCTGGGTCAATCAAGGTATGGAAAAAGTCAATGTCTTTTTAAAAGAACTGCGTCAAAGGTTGACTGATAACCGATGGCAAAAATGGGAGGAACACGTTCGAAACAGTACGCTTTTCACAGAACATTTAAATCATCTATGGATTGTGAAGCGTATCTTTTGCTTGACATTTATAGACATTTGAAGAACTGTATGGCAAGAATGAAATTTGGAATAGCCAATATATTCGCACAGAAGTATTGGTATACTAATGTTGATGAAGATGCTGTTAGGTGTCCATTGTGTAAGAATGCCAAAGAGGATGAACATTTTTTGCTGTGCTGCCCTGCCTTCCAAGATTTACGAAATGATTTTATCTCCCTCAGATCTCTACAAAGCCCATGTCTGTTTAAAGTGGTATTGCTCATGGCAAATCGGAACGAAATTATAATGAAGAATGTTTGCATGTATTTGTATAAAGCATTTACAAAGACGTACTGTACTACTCAGTTAAAGTATTCTTAGATTACGCAGTCAGGATGGATCAATGTTCAGCTGTCGTGTCATGTTACATAATTGTCTAATTATTCACTTTTATTCAAAAGTGTATCGTCCATGTATTGTACCCCCTTCAGAAGGGGTCATGGCCAATACTGAATTAACTTCCGCTTCTCTCTCTCTCTCTCTCTCTCTCTCTCTCTCTCTCTCTCTCTCTCTCTTATAGTTGCAATCATTTTTGTTCAATCTTTCCGTCATATTTCAAGAAACAATGCTGGTTTATCCATTGGTTATAAGACGAAACGTTTGACAAATCCATCCGATTGGTCCCACTTGTACAAACTGTACAAGCACAAACGCCATTCTCCCTCCTAGAATAGATTTCAAATCTATGCCATCTCTCCCCTCTCAGCCGCCCCCCCCCCCCCCCATCACTCTGACACAAAGGCACCAGGCCTCCCCCCCCCCCCCCCCTCTCTCTTAATGGCATGGGCCGCCCAACTTAACGCCATATGTTACAAAGAAAGTTTATGCCACTTATGTAGATGTCACCACCTTTCCCCCTTCCCTCCCTCCCTCCCTCTCTCTCTCTCTCTCTCTCTCTCTCTCGCATATCTACTTTGCCAGCAACTGAATAACAGTCAGGGCACCACAGAGATCCCTTTCCCTCTCTCACTCACCCCCTCCTTCTTCTCTACCCCCCTCCCCCCCCCCCCCCCTGGACCATCACACAGGTGGCTGATGACGACATTGTGTTTACTTGGGCTTAGCCCATTAGCATTCGTTCTAAAGATGCATGCATAAATTACTGCATGTTGATCTCGGTGCAGCACAGAATATATTCCCTTGTTTGTGACTGGCCAATCACCAATCAAAGAGGGCCAAAAGACATACAAGTCTCCTCCCTCTCATTGCCCTGAGTGACAGCCTGTCGCCAGGGAAATAATCTGAGATACTCAGTTTAGCGTTAAAATAGCAGACACATAGGGTTGCAACTTCACTGTTTCTCAGACCAACTGTAGGTGAAGCATGAAAGACAAAAGGGGTGAACTAGAGAAGGCGAATGCGTACCTTGCTCTACTCTATCTCCAAGTCTAAGTTTCACCATTATCCCAGAAAAATGTGAGTTGAAACTATGTTTTACATTTCAAATCTATGCATTGATTTTATGTATGCATGTGGTTTAGTAGTGTAAGTTTGTGACAATACTTGGTGACATTTATCAAAATGATGAATGATTATTTTGTGTAATAGTTTGCTTGCCACCCTGTGGTAGAAGGTATCACCATGTGGTTATGATTCTTTGTTACCAGTCTAACCACTATTCTTTGTGTTCAGCCTGACTTTTGCCAGTATGCAATTCTGTCTGTTAAGATGATAATTGAACAATAAATTTAGATCAGAAAAACAATATGCCTGTACTAGGTGAAAACTACTATGCTGATTTATAAATACTGGTGATTGTTGGAATGTTTTGTAGTGTATGACTTTAAGTCTATACCACATGTGTACTTGGGCTAAGTATATTCCAAGTTAATGTGATCTAATTCATAAGAAACATTGAAGAGTTATTTGACTGAAACTGGTAGCATTGTATTACTGTCTCCTACCCTTTTGTAAGCTTAACTCAGCCTTTAAACAAAAGTGGAGATTGATAGTTATAGTAGAAACTCTACAATAGAGCAAACATTTGCTGGCTGAGTTCTCACATCTCTTCTGAAAGATAAGAGGGTAAATGTGTGAACTCGACAAGCCAGCCACTTAGTTACTTAATTACAGAGCAGGTTCTTTTTCACAGACCTGGGACCGTGGTTACACTACCAACTGTGGCTAAACCAGACACCGTGGCTATGCCAGAAACAGGGGCTATGCCAGACACCATGGCTACACCTTAAACTGGGGTTACACTACAAACACTGGGCAAGACTGGTTGTGAACACACACCACAGTCCAGCCATACAGCAACAGGTCTACATAGCAGGATCAGTCACCAGCCACAAGAGAGAGATCAACTACTATCCTCTCCTATTTACATAAGTCAAAATTATACCAATTGGACTTCAACCCAATTGAGATCAGTTAATTCAGAACTTACCCTCACTTAATGATGAAACAGTGAGAACTAAAACTCAGCCTATAGGACAGACATGTATATACTAGCTAGTGTGTAAGCAAGTAAACTTGATGTGCGAATTGCACTTAACTTGTGTCAGTTTTCTGTTGTTCAATCAGTGTTGAATGTTTAAACTTCTTTCTTCAATTCTGTCTCTCAGAGCTACAAGTACTTTTAAGAGTGCAGGCCTAAGGAAACTTATCTCAGAGCCACTATCGAGTATTTTAACAGTACCCAGAATAAATATAAATTTCTTTTGATGACTAGTACCAGAAAGTTGCTCCTTCCACCACTAGTAAGAGAGAGTGTGGAGGCGAAATATTGATATAATTCTCAGAGAGAAATCATTCCAAGTCCTTCCCCCAGAGGACCCACCTACCACTCCCAGCTCTCGTCACACTTTCATTAGAGACCAGATTCTGTTTTTAAATGAAAGAGAGAACACATCAACGAAGCATAGTCTTTTCACATAAATATGTACAGCAGTGTTGCACTAAGGAGTCATGAAACCTTTGTGGAAACAATAAAATATTGTGTCTATTCACCGTGAAGGCAAGCTTAAACTGTTGCAGGTCAGTCAGCTTGGCTTCTCATGTCGGGAAATCTCACTGAAAGGATAATTAAAAACAGACAAATAAACAAAATCATAGAAATAAAAAAAAGAAAACTACTTAAGTATAATGAAAAGAACAAGAAAGTATCTATGAATCAAGCAGGCTTAGAAAAGAGAGATCAACTGTCAAATATTTAGCTAAAATGACAACAAAATTCAAACATCAATTTGCCAGAAGAATCAAACGATACTCGCAATATTTATTGATGTCAAGAAAGCCTGTGATCACTCATGGCATGTCAAGTTGCTTTCATACACTCAATAGAGTCAGTCTGTCAAACTGCAAGTATAACTACTTAGGGTTTTCTTGAGTGCTAAATCTGTGCAAAGACAGGAGCCATTTATCCTCATCTGAGATCTCTCGCAGTATGAATACCACAGGGATCAGTAATAGTTTCTGTTTTTATTCATAATTTTCCAGAATCATTTCACAAAATGATATGGCTGAAAGTCATTTTAAAACTTACACTCAGATTAGTTAGTTATAGTTGAAACGTTTTATGATGAACTCGGCAGAAAAGGCAAATGTACGTTTGATAATTGATTAGTTCTATCCCCAGAAAAATCGTATCTGTGGCACCTAATCGTAAACCTCTGATTTGCTATAAAACAGATGGATGGATCAGCTTCTGAAGATAAGCAAGTTGTTAAACTTTAGGGCTTTCAAATTACATTTAAAATACACTGGAATCAACTTTGGGAATCTACAGTGACAAAGGCCAGAAAAAAAATGTTTGGATTTTTTTTAAAAGATAGTAAATCGAGAATCATGGAATGGAGGAAGGACACTCAAACACTTATGCTCTTGTAACAGCGCTGGTACGTCTGGGGAAAAAAGTTCTTTTCAACACCAAATTATTTATTAAAAAATCAACAAGGGCTGATAGTAAAGCTTATAAACTAGCCTTTGGAATCCCAGTCAACCATATTTTCCGATGCAGAACTAGCACTAACACATTTTAAAGAGAAAATGATACTCACATCCACAAAATACTTCAAACGAAACAGTTCAATCCAAAACTCAATTATTCTGAAAATGAAATAGAATCAGGAAGTCATGTTCTTAATAGAGCACTACAAATAAAATGCGTTTACAATGATAGGTGCATACAGTCTGTCTCTTTCAATGCATTA
>JADBJO010000074.1:457500-462500 GCA_016801955.1 Conus betulinus
TAGGCTTGAAACGAAGTCATAATGACCCAAACTTGGTTAGACATATTGAACAGATGTTCTTTAAAGATCACAACAACACCTAAAAACCCACTGCGGTACAAGGTGGAGCGCAGCTGCACGTGCGGAAACCACGTAAAACCGGTAAAACGGGTGCCTGTGGGAGCATATGAGTTTTGAAAAAAAAAAGGGCGAAATGCTCGTGGTCAATCATGATGCACGTGCATGGCACCTCGTTCATGAACACAGATCAGACGCCGTTTGCCACAAATCTGTAAACAGAACGGTCGTCTACGCCAGCCCAAAAAGCATGGCACAAAGGCAAAGACTGGACCCTGCCGATCGTGGACGTGCCTTAGCGTTGATTGACGAAGGGATTTCTGGCCGCGAGGTGGCTAGGCGTCTGAACGTGTCCCATTCCACCATCCAACGTCTTGTAGAGAGGTTTCAGGCCACTGGCAGCGTGCAGGATCGGCCACGATCAGGCCGTCCTCGGTGTACCGACAGACATGCTGACTGATTCCTCCTGCTGTCTGCCCTACGCAATCGGACTGTCACCTCATCCACCTTAAGGCGTGAGCTCCTGCAGGCTGCAAATGTCAATGTCAGTAAAAGGACAGTTTGTAACCATTTGCACGAGTTTGGGCTGTCATCCCAGAGACCAGCAGTCCGAGTACCACTTACTCCAGCTCACCGCAGAGCACGGGCCGACTGGTGTCGTCATCACGTTCGCTGGACGAGGCAGCAATGGTCTCGAGTGCTGTTCACAGATGAGTCCCGCTTCACCTTGGCATTCAATGACGGCAGGACCCCGAGTGTGGCGAAGGCCAGGAGAACGTTTTTGCTGACGCCACAGTTCGTGAGGTGGATCGTTACGGAGGGGGTTCTGTGATGGTCTGGGGTGGCTTCAGTCGTCAAGACAGAACCCCCCTGTACGTCATTCAAGGCATGCTGACAGAGGTGCGGTACCGTGACGAGATTGTGAGGCCCCTGATCCAGCCCGCCCTTCAGGCCATGGGTAACGCTGCTGTTTTCCAAGACGACAACGCCCGTCCACACCGAGCCCGTGTCGTGGACGATCATCTGCAGCAAGAGGGGATCATCCGGATGCAGTGGCCATCTCGCTCACCCGATCTGGCTCCAATTGAGCACCTCTGGGATGTCCTTGGACGGCGGGTAGCCCCACAACCACCCCCCGCCTGTTGACGTGGCCCAGCTCACTCTCTTTCTGCAGCAGCAGGAGTGGCAGGCCATATACGCGGGACACTCTTCGGACCCTGGTGGACTCCATGCGTCGACGTTGTGCCGCTTGCCTGGCGGCAAACGGTGGCTACACTCGTACTGAATGGTGGTTTTTTCAGTTGTGGCTTATGTGACGATCCTGAGGAGGGGTGATTGGACATTACAGCCCCGCTGTCCGCGTTTGATTTGTTGATTTCGTGCAATGGTCCAATGAATTTGTTCTTGAATAAATTTGGAAGATTTTGCGTCCGTTCTTCTTTATATACGAAGACGACGAAGAGGATGAAGACGACGTAGATGACGTCTACAGAGTCAAGTCCAACACAGGACTTTTGGAATTTCAAGAGCTGTGGCTCAAAATCACTACCACACTCATGGCGTCTCTGCCGACGACAAGGCGACAGTCTCACATAGGAGCTATGACTCACACACAAAAAGCACAGAACTCAGTGACGGCCTAGCCAACAGATCGCTGGATCAAATCTCAGGAGCGGCACTCTGGCTTGGCAGCAGCGGCGTCTCCAGCCCAACTGAATCTGCGGGTAGTCGGTTCCGGGCGCAGTGGCAGGTAGGGGTAGTTGTCGGCACTCAGGCCGACCTCTCCACACCGACACAAGGCGGAGAACAAGGGGGTAGACCACAGCTATGGCCCCGATCCTCAGAAAGTGGCGGCCAGTCCCCCTTCAGACCAGGGTACATTTCTACCTGGGGGAACTGATTTACTACCTTGATTATCATGGCTACTATTCATTACAGTCACGACTACATTCATATTCATTAGCCACATCACATTCCACTAGAACTTGGGACAAACATGAGCATATTGTTTCTTCAACACTACAACATTCCATTTTCCCGGAATCATAACACTACAACATTCCCTTTTCCGGAATCACAGCACTACACAGGAAAGGATTTCAATATAAACCTTTCAGAATCTAGTTTTACAAATTGGGGAAAGGATTCCCACCTAGACCCTCTTCAATAAATCATGAATACAATTCATTACACACAACTAATGATTACTTTTCATGAAATTATAAATGTCACGACAAAATGTTCATTTCTTTTTCTTGTAACACGACAAGAATGTTCATTTCATTTCATATGATTACCAGATTTCAGAAGGTATCTTTTTCCAAAAATTCATCTACTTCAGTATATGCAAGGAAAGATTTCCACACACTCTTGTTTACCAACATACAACTATTGAATATTCATATCAAGAGTGAGATTAAATACTCATCCACATCAAAAATCAAAACCAGCATATATGAAGTCTCTGTCGCTCACTTTGGGAGCTTATTATCCATAGCATCAAAACTCTCCCTCTTCTCGCAAAGCCTAGCTAAAACCACATTGGAAAACTTAACATCTTTTTTCATCATGAAGTTCATAACTAGCTAAGTCACAGAATAAACAAAATCTTTTTTTTGTTCCTTAAGACCACTTCCTTTAACACTCATTTTCATCTATTCATGTTTTCCGAAATAATTTCGTTTTGCTACCCTATCAAGCCACAGGATAACAGAACACAACAATACTTTTCTTTTCTAAACAAAACCTTCACAGTGCGCTGAGGAAGTTTCAGCCGCTCCTAAACTGGAATACGGCTTCGGTTTGCTAATAAATAAATATTGAATGATAAATACCTGACTGCCACCACAAACAGATAGGAGTCCCTCTTCGGTTTTCTGGGTAGTTGCGTTGCCGGAATCACTGCAGAGACTGCCTAACCGTTTCAGCTCACCCGGCTTAAACAGTGCGCAGGTGAGCAGCAGTCAGGTAAACTTTTCAACCGGCTTCCGACGACTACCTTCCGGTTAGCTCGGTTGCACAAAAATTTGTGACTGGACGGGAAACGGTCCGTCACAGACAGCGATGTGGGTAAGACAGCTGGCCTGAATAGTTTCGTGCCGGACTTGTAATCTTGGTGATCCTAGGGTTGCGGGTTCGAATCTCTGCTTGGCTGTTTCGGTACAAGTGGGGGTTTTTCCCTCGGTATTAAGATTGGTTCTGCGTCCATTTCCCAAAATGTCCTTCGAATGAGACTATAAACCAAGGTTCTGTGTGTGAACGCACGCATAAAGTCTTGCACACACGTAACATCCCATCACCAACTTTCGGAAGAGGGAGACAGTTTGACAGTTGGTATGGATGACACGTTTACACATAGCGTGCACCCTGCGTGAAAAATCGAAAAAATGAATAAAGAAAACTGAGTAAATGATTATGACAGAATGACGCGGAAAACGATTGAATGAAGCGCCGGCAGACCGCTCTTCTGTGGGCTCTACCAACGTAGGCAGCCCGTTGTATAACCGAGAGTGTGGATTGTGAAGCGCTTAGAGTTTGATCTCTTGCCGAGGAAAGGCGCTATATAAGTACTCTAAATAATGATAACAATGATGATGATAATAACAATAGTAATAATAATGATAATAACAATAGACATCCGTCTTAAACGGTAACACCTTGAGATTCTCCCCCCTCTGTAAAGTTGTTCATTCGAATCCTGACAGCCCCAGGGAAAACAACTGGCAGAAGAAGGGCACCTGGGAGTCATGACCTGGATGTTGCCCACCCCCCTCCCCATCCCCCCCTCTCCTAGAGCGTAGCAGTTCAGGGCCGAAACACTTGTCTGAGGAGGCTTTCATCTCTGAAGACCTTCTGCTGTCAAGCTCTCTCTAGATTGTCTTCCTACTTCAATCGCATTCTTACTAAGGTTGCATCCCGTGCCCCCCCCCCCCCCCCCCCCCCCCCCCCCCCACTCCCCGAAACCATTTCTAGATGATCCACGCGTCAATAGACATCAGCGCCAAACTTCAATGGCTTCGGTCTTTGACCAATGCCCCCTCCCCCCCCCCCCCCCCCCCCCCTCCCGGGTTTTTTCTCAAAATCATTTCAGTAGTTTGACACAACATTGATGACAGGCAGACGAATCAAGGATACGAAAGAGCCAACAGACGCATGCGAAGAAGGAAGAAGAAGTACATTAACGTAACAAGATGGGGATTTTGCTGTGTTATGTCTCCTCCAAAATGATTCACCCCGAAAGATCCGGTAGAAGAGTGAGACCGCTCCCCCCTTACTCTCCCTGCTACCCCTTTCTTCATCATTTCTCCCCCCTTCCTCTCTTGCATCCTGCACTCCCCTCTCCCCTCCCTCCCCGCCACTCCCACTTCTCCCGTGAAAATTTCAACCTAGGAACTGGAATTCTCTCTCATTTTAAGGATGAATGACTTAAGCACTGGGTTATTTTTTTTTACCCTTGCATTCTTAACCACTGGGTTACATTTTACCCTTGCATTCTTAACCACTGGGTTACTTTTTACCCTTGCATTCTTAACCACTGGGTTACTTTTTACCCTTGCTTTCGACTCGAGGTCGAACTGCAGTACTTTATAATCTCTGCAATAATAGAATAAAAAAAAAACCCCGCGGGGTAGTAGTAGAGGTGCAGGTTTGGGTGCTTGGCAGGCAGTCAGAGGTTACGAGTTCAAACCCCGTTCGGGTCAAGCATTATTATTAACCTTGCCATGTTCTTTGCCCATCTTAACTGGCTGTCGTTCTGGTGGTAGTCGTGTTGAATAGCCTCTCCCCCCCCCCCCCCCCACCCCTACTCATGCAGGGAGGGTTATCCTCCTTTACCATAGGTCACGTTTAGCAGGTGTGGATACTGAATGTGAATGTCATTAACTAACAAGCAGAACGAAACTTTAAAAAAAAAGGCAAGTTAAAAAGGAACAAAAGGTAAGAGT
>JADBJO010000074.1:477500-480000 GCA_016801955.1 Conus betulinus
GGAGATGAACCGAAGGAGGTTTTCAGACTCTGCTTGCAGAGAGAGAGAGAGAGAGAGAGAGAGAGAGAGAGAGAGAGAGAGAGAGAGAGAGAGAGAGAGAGAGAGAGAGAGAGCAGCACAAGCAGAGGAGAGGTGACGTGCTCATTAAGATGTTTGTAGAGGTCAACGATGGTATTGCTTTCTCCATGAAAATGGATCACTCTCTGGCTGGGGGGGCTGTTCTTTCCTTGAGAGCTTGTCTGTATGTCACTATGTCTGCATCAGTGCATGTCACCGAGTCTGTTTGTCGCCGTGTCTACATGTTATACTTTCTACATGTCTAACCCTAATCCTAACCCTAATTCTAATCAAACCCTAACCCTGACCCCGAACCAAACTCTATCCAAACCCTAACTCTAAGCCCAACACATGAACTGGGTAACATAGACACGTTGAAATACAGACACGGTTATATATCTATCTATCTATCTATCTATAAAATAGTAATAAGAATCAACGTTATTTTAAAAGAAGTGCTCAACCACAATGGGAGCGACATTTGTCAGGTTAAAAGCAAGCTAAAAAAAAAAAAAAAACAAGCTTAAAACATCAACATCAACAGGTCTGTTTCTTGCATTTGCAGTCGTCAGGATGCGGGAGGCTTGTGCTGTCAGTGTTACGAACTTGTCGGCCTATTCATGTTATCCAACATAAAAAACAAACAAACAAACAAACAAACCAAAAAAAACCCTCGGAAAACAAACTGGACTGTACAGGGATGACGGCCTTGCCGCTCTGAATGACACCCTAGGAACATTGAGAATAAGAAAAAAAAAATTGTGTAAAATCTTCCATAACCAAAACTTAAAAATCACCATAGAAGCTAGCAAAAAGATAGTGAATTATTTTTAAACATAAACGTTAGACCTCAACCAACACACATATATAAACCAAAAAAACAAACGATGCGCCTGTTTATGTAAACATCAAAAGTAATCATCCACATTCCATACTGAAAACAATAAATAGAGGCGTAAATAAAAGACTATCCAATTTATCATGTAATGAAACAGCATTCAATAACGCTGCAGCTGAATACCAAGAAGCGTTGTATATAAAAGTGGCTACAACAATAAATTACGATGCGACCCAGATAATGACACAAACAGACACAAGAAGAACAGGAAAAGGAAAATCATATGGTATATACCCACCATATGATGAAGAGTCAAAACAAATATAGGGAAAGAATTCTTTAAAATCTTAACATCATCCTTCCCAAAAGAACACAAACTATTTAAGATATTTAATAAAAACAACATAAAAATTATCATACTCATGTATGCCGAATCTTAAAAACATCATTGATTCAACAAACAAAATGAAAAAAGCAGTACAGAGAAAAACGAGGGTGACGAAAGGAAATCTTGTAACTGTACCAAAAAAGAACAGTGACCTCTAAATAACAAATGCCTCTACGACAATATTGTGTACCAAGCCACTGTGACATCGGAGAATACAGAAGAAACATACGTAGGTATCACTGAAAATCAATTTAAAACTAGATATGCAAACCACAAACAGTCATTCACAAAGAAAGATACAAAAACCAAACAGAACTAAGTAAGTACATTTGGAAACTCAAAGATAAAAAATATAGACTACAACATATCTGGGAAAATCCTAAAAAGAGCAGCACCATACAATAACATTTCAAAAAGATGTAACCTGTGTCTAACAGAGAAATACATAATATTATGTAAATCACAATTAGCAACTTTAAATATTAGAACTGAAATGGTTAACAATTGCAGGTAAAGGTGGAAATTCCTATCAGTGAGTAGAATTAAAAAAAAACACCTGAGAAGCACATGTAACACGTGAAATAAAACAGCACGCTATATATAACACTGACAGCACAAACCTCCGCATCCTGACGACTGCACATGCAGGAACAGACCTGTTGATGTTTTAAGCTTGTTTTTTTTTAGCTTGCTTTTAACCTGACAAATATATATATATATATATATATACACATATATGAAAATACATATATATATATATATATATATGTGTGTGTGTGTGTGTGTGTGTGTGTTGAACTCTCATTGAAACGAAAAGGTGATAATTATAGAGAGAGACACCGTGACACAGAGACACTGTGTTACATAGACATGGCAACATAGAGACACAATGACATATAGACACGGTAACATCGAGGTACAGTATCACAAAGATGCGGTGACATATGGACACGCTGGCATACAGACACACGGTAACATATAGCAACCTCATTAAAACGAAAGATCACTTGAAGACATAGTAGCGTGGTAAGGTAAGGGGTAATGTTGCTTATAGCCCAGCCGACCGCAAAGGACCATGTCAGAGCTGTCACCGCGTTGAAGCTAACTTAAAAGTTATTCACAAAAATAAATAGAAAATAAAAAATGAATAAATAAATAAACGTCATTCACACAACTCTTTAAAACATACCTTCCGAAAACACACCGGGAAACGGTAG
>JADBJO010000074.1:485000-497500 GCA_016801955.1 Conus betulinus
TCCATGCATGCACGCACATACACACACGAACATGACGTCTTTCCTCCGCACACAAACTGCATCCACTCCATACACATAATTTTGATTCATCCCCTCCTTAATCTTTTAAAATCCCATGGGGGTTCTTTACTCTGGCATCAATCAAAGCTTATATATATTTTTATAATCTGTAATCCTTTCAGCTGGTGCAACCAATCAAGCACGCTTCTTCTGCGCACAATACTGATTTTGCAGGTTTACTCACTGCAAGTGTCCGCACACACTCTCTGTGGTGTCCGGAACTGGCTTCCTCTGTGCGGGGATCCCATACTGCCCATTACATATCACAACTACTGGTCGGCGACAAACTTTTGCCCAACCTGGATCTTCCCGCGGATCGGGAACTTGGCCCGGGAACGCGCGCAGCCCCCGGCCATCCACCTTAGTGCCCGATCTCCAGTCTCTTCTTTCCTCTACCGCACGGGGAGTCGGCCCAGCTATAACAAACCGGATAAACACGAGTTCAAAACACTGCCAGCCAGTTAGCAGTCATATTACACTTTAACATTTTTGAACTCTTTAATTTTTCAAACATAGTTTCGGTTCCAACAATAAACCGTTGAAAACAAAATGGAGAATCATCTAGATTCTCACAATATAAAATTAGATACTTACGGCTTGAGTACCGGTCAATCAACTACAATTCACATACTTCTGTATGTGTTAGGCCTCTGCCTTTATCAATGAGCACAGTCCGCCTCTTCTTCATCTAAATCATCTGTTCCATTCTCAGAGTGCGCACCGATACAGGTCAACGCCTGTTTATATTCAAATCGCGTGAACAGTGTTAAAAAATTCACTCAAACCCTGGGCCACGTTCAGTCAATACGCTCCCTTGTGTCACACGTAAACCTATAGTGTAACGCACGAATCAATAATCTTTTTGTTAATCTGTACTGTCTCATGTAATCGCGTAGCATACGAAATATCGCTCCGCATTACATGACAGCACGCATAACATCTTGCACGCACGTAAAATCCCATCACCAACTTTCGGAAGAGAAGGCCAGTCTGGCCGTTAGTATGGATGACACGTTACAAATAGCATGCACCTTCACCGAAGTCGGAGTATGGATGCCTTAACGGCGGGATAAAAAACAAACGGTCATACACACAAAACTCCACTCCCTTTGTTGGGTAGATGGGATGAGTCCTTGCCTGTCTGTACAGGAAGTGTCCGCGGGGGTATCAGCCTGAATATGCAGAAGAAGAAGAATGGAAGAACTCCTATGCTAACGTGCTCCGATTCTTTAGAACTCAAAGATAAAAAAAAAACAACAACAAAACTTGTTACAAACCTTTTATGCCGCTGAACGCAAGAAACAAGTTGCTAGATAAACACGACGTGTTTCGACCTCATTCGTCTTCTTCAGGCTAGACAAACAACCTGCTAGAGGGTCCAGGATTCTTTTCCTCTCTAAGCAGGTCTTCAATCATTGATAGTCAACATATGTTCAAGCAGCCTCGTTTTCCATTCCACGCCCATAATGCACCGAATTTGAGAAGATAAATAACTGGTCGTCTTCGTTGTCATTGTCTTGAACGTTGTTTGTCTAGCCTGAAGAAGACCAAAGAGGTCGAAACGCGTCGTGTTGGTCTTGTAAATTGTTTGTTTCCTTCGTTCGGCGGCCTACTAATTTTTCTTTTAATTTTGTTTCAATTTCACCTTCAGACTGCTCGCTTTGAAACTGTCAAAGATTTCAGAACTGCTTTAGGGCCACGATTGCAGATAAGCATGTCTTGAAGTGGTAGAACTATTTCAATACTATCCTATTCTACGCTACTGTAAGATTTCAGATGATTTGTTCTAAGGTACGCATGCGTGCAGAAATGCTCCGGCATGAATATCAGTTCAAGATGTACTTGATTCTGCATAACTGATGTATTTGCCTAGATACTGTTCTGCAAAATGTTTTGATGTGAGTAATCCATAAAACATCTTGTCAATGATTATGCCTAGAACACAAAAAATATTTATTTTAATTATTTTATAATTGATAAAAAGAGATGCAATCTCTTAAGCATACTGCGTGTAGTTGTGAGCAAATCTTAGGCTTATTGGAGTTAATGACGTGTGATTTATAGCGCATCATTAACGTAACATGTCCACAGTTTATAACATTGCATACACAGAATTAATATTGCAACTGCTTCAATGAAATGCCCTGTCACCACACGTACTCACGCGCGGGCGCAAACACACACACACACACACACACACGCGCACACACACACACACACACACACACACACACACACACACACACACACACACACACACACACAACGCGCGCGCGCGCGCGCGCACGCACACACGCACACACACACACACACACACACGCGCGCGCGCGCGCGCGCGCGCGCGAGAGGGAACAGAAAGAGGCGTAAAAAAGAAGTAGAAGGAGAAAATGAGGGAAAAAAATAGCAAAAAAAAAAAAAATTTTTTTAAGAGAGAGAGAGAGAGAAGGAAAAAGAGGAAGAAAAAAGAAAAGGGGCACAGGATATGTAGGACAGGAGAAGGAAGAAAAAAAAAAGATAAAGACCAAACAGTGGAGATAAAAGAATGAGGAGACACAGAGGAGGAGATGATGAACAGGAGTAGACGGAGAAAAGGATGATGGGGAAAATGATCAAGCGTTCGATGTGGCCTCAACACTTTCCCTCAGTGCGTTTTCTTTGTTTTTTTTTTTCCCCCTCTTCTTTGATCCTGTCTTTCTTTCTGCTTTTCCTAGCTTTTTTTTTTTCTCTCGTTCTTTAAAAGGAGTTCACATTATACCCGCCATCATTTTCACTTTTCCCCCCCCCTTTGTTGCAATAACAGCAGGGCCGCACAAGGTCAGTGGAACCTCTTGTTACCCGTGTCGTGGAAGGTCGCTGTATTCAGTTCCATCTGCGCGCCTTGCCTCCAGGCCAATATTCTGATTCCTTTGGCCACGCTGACGCACATCAAAGAGGTTTGAACTTTGAACAACAGAACCCTGTAATGGAATGGGGTTTGCGCCGTCTTCTGGAATTGGCTTCACGGGTAACTAGTGGGAGATGACACTCAGGCAATTGTCGCCTTTGTCTTCAACGTGCCGTATCATCGCGTGCAGCCTGGAACTTACGTCAGTGCCATCCGTTATCTTACTTCGTTCATCAGTCACGGTTACTCTTGCTACTGTTGCTGCTGCTGTTGCTGTTGTTGCTTCTGCTGATATACTGCTGTATCTAATGCTGTGATTATTTCTGCTATGTGTATGTCCAAGATCATAGAGAAATTTTCCGTCTGAATTATAAGTTCAAAATTATAGACAAGTTTTCAGCCATAATTATGTGTATGTCCAAGATTGTAGAGAAATTTTCAGTCTGATGTGTATGTTCAAAATCATGAAGACGTCTTCGGAATATTTTGCTGATTTATGTGCTGCTAAGACTTTTAGTGCTCAGCCAATTATTTTTTTTTTAATAAGTGAGAAACAAACTTGAGTCCCTGTAAATCACTCTGTTTCGGTTGCCTGTGTATATGTGTGTGGTGGTGGTGGTGGTGGGGACAGGATGGATGGGGGAGTGAAGAAGGGGAGGGAGAGGTGGAGGATATGGTTGTGGAGGGGGTGATGGGGGTGATCCTTAACGATGACAGTTTCTCAGCAATGACAAAAAGTGCCACCGCTCTCAACTCAGCAGCAGAAGGAAAATGTTGATCAGACTGTCCGAGTTATCTCACACGTAAAGATGTCTTCAAATGGTAAAAGCTGCAAAACTGAACACAACAACAACAACATCAACAACAACAACAACAACAAACAAACAAACAGTTTCCAGCAATGTTGTCACTGTCAGATTTTTGACGTCTTTCTTAGAAATTGTGATCAGCTACACAGAGATTAATTATGATTATTATCTTACGCACCAATAACAGATATGTGAAAACAAGATGTTACACAAACATTGCAACGTATTAATTCACATTCTATAAAAATCAGACAATTCCATGGAATTTTCTCTCGGAAGATATGGACACAGGGATAACTGACTAAATATAGAACTAGGATGGGACTCGCACAGATATAGAGAGAGCCAAAACGATTAATCTAAGACTTTATGACCTGACCATTTATGGTGAATCAAGCAAAATAACCCACATGAAGGGAAAAGTAAACAGCCTTACTTGTTTCCACAATAATAGGCACCAAATGATGCGAAAACATTGTAGGTTTGCCTTTGTGAGCAGTATATGAAATAATATTTTATTGTGTTGATGAAAAAAAAACAGAGAGAGAGAAATTACGGGTGGATACCTCAAACATATTGAACGTCATGTGTTATGTCAATGCAAGATGATGACGAACGTTGGAAACTAGACGGGATAAAATGGTGCTCTAGATGAAAGCTGTTCCGTCAAGGGAAGGGTGGAAGTCGTCGCTGTGACTCGGCGTGAACATGCCTGTTTCCGAGGGAAACTGAAAATAAGCTATGGAGAAGCCCCCGATCCACCACTCATGCATCTTTCTCCCACCCCCCCACCCCCTACCCTCCTCTTACCCTTCTTCCGACTCGTGCGACCCACATTTCAACACACGTGAGTCGAACTAGGTGAACCGTCTATATAATTTTTCTCTCTCTTTTTTGTGTTCCTTTATACAACTCCAGTCTCTCTTGTTTGTCTCTCTGGCTCTCTCTTTGTCTATCTGTCAGTCTGTCTGTCTGTCTCTCTTTAAATGGATGATGTTATGTTTAATAGATAAAGCTGTCTGGTGCATGTGATCCATAATATACCCAGATGGCAGATGAAGAAGAAGAAGAAGAAGAAGAAGAAGAAAGAGAAGAAGAAGGAGAAGATAAAGAAAAGAGGAGAAAAAGAAGAGAAGAAAGAAAGAAGAAGAAAGAGAGAAGGAAAAGGAAGAAAGAAGAAAAGAAAGAGAGAGAAGGGAAGAAGAAGAAAAGAAGCAGAAGAAGAGAAAGAAGAAGAAGAGAAAAGAAGAAGAAGAAGAGAAAAAAAGGAAAGAAAAGGAAAGAAGAAAGAAAAGAAAAGAGAAAAGAAAGAGATTAAGATTGAAGAAGAAACAAGAAAGAGAAGAAGGAAGAAGAACGAGAAGAATAAGTAGAACAAAAAGGGGGGGGGGAGTAGAAAATGTAAAAGAAGAGAGAAGAAGAAGAAGAGAAAAGAAGAAGAGTAAGAAGAAGAAGAAAGAAGAAAGAAGAAGAAGAGAGAAGAAGAAAGAAGAAGAAAGCGAACCATTGAGAAGATAGGGAAGAAGAACAAGAGAAGAAGAAGAAGAAGAAAGAAGAGAAGAAGAAGAAGAAGAAAAGAAGAGAACCAGGAAGCCATGGAATGAAGAAGAAGAAGAAGAAGAAGAGAACAAGAACAAGAACAAGAAACAACAAGAAGAAGAAAGGTCGACAAAGCCATCCATGGAATGAAATTTCATACTTTTTAATTTGGAACTTGATGAGGAAGACGAAGGTCGACAAAGTGTTTTTCGTGTGATTTTAATTTTTTTTTTTTTTTTGAAAGTAGTAAAGAGAAGAGTCTGTTGTACAATTTCTTTGTTTTGTGAAAAACGAACATTTCTCAGTAACTTTCGTGCGTCTGCTATTCATTTGTGTTTTATGTATATTGTATCCACAGTCTGAACTTATAATGTTTGCAGCCTTGCCAGCCACGGGGGAAAGGGGGGAGGGGTGGGTGGGGGGGGGGGGGGGGGGGGGGGGCGGATCTCATGGATGTAAGGAAGGTAAAAAAAAAAAAAACCGATGTAATTATACATTTTAAAAATTCCAAGCCTAAAAATCAAAGCAAGACAATTGCAAAAACTAAAGGATTTACTGAAAAAAAAAATAAAACAAAGTATATTAACAATCACGGATCACCGAAATACGAAAAAGTATAACAATATGGAATTTCTTTTTTTTTTTTTTTTTTTTCCTTTTTTTTAAAAAAAATTCTAGTTGAAACATGGTCATGGAATTCACAGTAAAAACATTTGCGTCTTTTGATCGAACACAACCCAGTTCTCAATAATGAGAAGTTATTTAATGGTAAGTGGTTTATTGCACGGTTAATGCACAATGGAACCTCCCGGCTCTTTAAAAGATAAGAATGTGTAAAATACGTATAACCAGTATACAGTCCTTGCAGTCTGGGCTGATCTGGAAGAAAAAAAGGTTGTCAATTTGTGTCATCGATTCCTTTCGACACGGGTTTTTGTTGACATATCTTTTGGGTTTGGGCTTATCTGTGCAGAGAACTGATATTGTTTTGACAATTCATCGCTTGTGGCATTCTTAGGTAGCTGATTGGTAGCATAGTTGACTGCATTGCCGGTATGATCTGAAATCCAAGCTAAAATAGTATCATTACCATCGTTTTTGAAAGAGTTCGTAAATTCCAATAGCAAAGGATGATTTATTGCGGATGGCAAAGGCCTTCAGATCAAAAAAAAGAGAATCAGACAAAAAAAAAATCTGCTCACCAGAATTGATAAACCATTTTAAAAGCCAAAACCATGGCAGAAAATTCATTGGTGTAAACGGAGCATTGGAGAAAAAAGTATTTACACAATGGATGGATGGTTCGGAGATAAAGGAGAGAAGAAAGACTGAACCAGCACCCTGGTCCGATTAGGGGTAAAGAAAACAACAAAGTCTGGTTGTCTAGAAATTGTTCATTGTTCTGCATTGTCGATTTTGTAGGCTGGTGAGCTGATGGCAAGTTTTTGTAGCAGGCAAAATCGAAGCAAAGAGGAGTTTTGAACTGCATGGCGGACTGTTTTGAAAAAAATCGGTCAGGCAGAAAATGTCCTCAAACGTCTGCATCTTGGCACTGGGGAGGACGCGGATTTTTAAAAGGAAGTATTTGACAACAAATTTGAAAAAAAAAAGACGTTGGTATGTTTGAGATGGAAAATATGGTTGTAGGCAAGATTTAGCGTTCGGGATAGAGGGTCACATAATGTCAGTTAAGAATGAGTTGGGAGGGAAAGTTGTCAATTAAAAAAAATGTTGGTGTGTTTGAGAAGAAAACGTGGTTGTAGGGAAGATATAGCGTTCAGGATACAGGGTCAGATAATGTCAGTTTAAGTGTGAGCTGGGGGGGGGGGGGGGGGGGGGGGGGGGGGGGGGGGAGTTGTCAGTTTCAGTCTGTGAGGGAAAGTTTCCCGGCGTCAACGTGGCGACCTTAGTCAGCGCTTTCAGGTTGGACAGTCTTGCCAATCCATCAACTATACAACCTTAGTCTAACTTCGAACAAATCATGGCTCAAAACAGATGAGGTGCTTTTGTCCTTTAGTTTCAGCACCACAGTCTTTGTGACCTGCTATACAGATAATCCTCAAGGCATTTTTTTTTGCAAGAAGTTTTCAGATTTTGAATGTGGGAACAAAGGCTTTATTTTTTTTAAAAAGAAATATTCTCTTAAGGAGTTTCACTTTTTTGGCAGGTGGAAATCTATATTTTTTTCTGTTTGAATATCTTAGTCCTGATTTCTTATCTAAAGCCATGAAAATGGATAGTGTGGTTTAGTCATTCACAATCTAAGGAAGCTGTTAACCACTCTCTGCTGGATATTGTTCGCGCACAACTGGAACTGATGTTGGACGCCGACAAAAATGTTCTCAGGGGGGCCCGTAGAGGGCAAAGTTGTGAAAAACAGTGAAGATTCGTACCCAGGCGAACGGTCTTCCCAATATCATCATTGGTTTTGAAGCAGAAGAGCACAGGAGATAAGACGAGATCTAGAGGAACACCCATTTTCCTGCTCAAGAATGCCAGACAAGGTGGAACCAACGTGAACTCGGGGAGTTCTATCATCCAGACAGTATGGATGAAAACACAGAGATGACCACAGAAACCGAGACCTGGATGTAGCATAAAAAGCCAAATTTCAACGTGGTGTCATAGCCTTCTCAGATAAAAACAGGATGCAAAGCATATAAAACGTACTCCCGGTTTATTTCGAATACGCGTGAGGGGGGGGGGGGGGGGGGGGGGGGGGGGGGGGGGGGGTGGGGGGGGGGGGGGGGGGAGCTGAAAAAGTCACAAACAAATATGCGTCATAATGTGTTTGACCTCACTCAAAACATGATTATTTTTTCTAACGCATCATCGTTACTGAACGTCATCCCCTCCAAAAGATCAGCTGATACTCCATAAGGAAGAAAAACCGTTCGGGGCCGTTTAAGCCGTTAGTAACGGCTATTCTGGTAAAATAAAACATCGGGCATCATCCGTGACCCATAATGAACATACCTACAAATTTTCAGAAAGATCGACCCAGAATTTTGTCTGGAGCGAGTAGAACACATTTTGACCACGGACAGACAGACACACAGACAGACACACAAACAGCATTTCTTCGTTCTCATTGTAAAGTACTTCCTGTTCTATAAGAACTGGGAGTACAAAAAGTGTGTTGGGGGGGAGGGGGAGGAAAAGGTGAAGGAGGAATGGGAGGGGGTGGCGTTAGCGTTTCCTTGATTAACAACGGGCCTTGAAATGCAGTTTCAAGGCGGATCAAACGGACGACGATGAGAGCCTTTGGTGTCATCTTTATGGAAACCATACTGTTCTTTGACAGCGAACCCGCCAGTTTATGATTTTCACATAAGGCGTAAACCGACAATTTGCTCTGTCACTCTGTGTGAACAGCTTGTCAGTTGAACTGGCCGGTGTTTGAACGGATTGTAAGTCTTTGCCTTGGAACAGGTATGATTAGGACCTTTTGCCATGAAGGAAGGGAAAAGCCCTGTGGTTCAGGTAAGACTAAAGACTTAAGACCAGTCTGGAGAAATTCTTCAGACATATCTGTCAACTGCTTGTGATGAATTTTCTATGGATCTGCTGAAGAGTCTTGTTGACAAAAGTCTGTGCTGACATTCAGAGTTTCTGTCAAAAAGTATGGAGGGTCATCAAGAAAAGAAAAGGGAAGAACACTGCTCCTTCCGTTCATCACTTTAAAACTAACTGATGCTTTAATGCAGAGGAAAAAAAAGCCATGGGAAATCTACTGGCCTTAACAAATGAAACCAGTTTAACATCTTTCAAAGGTATTAGTACTTGAGATTAATCGAAGTTCAAATTCAATTCCACGTCAGATCTTACAAATCTCTTTCGCGTGAACGAATCGAAATCTATCCATCTGATTTTTGTTAAACAAAAAAAAAAAAAAAAAAAAAAAAAAAAAAAAAACAAACAAAAAAAAAAAAGACCAGCGGGTCCAGACGAAATCCACTTCGCGCTGTTGAAAGATCTTTCCATAAAAAACTTTCTCCAAACTGTTCTGAAGTCCGTGATCAAGGAAAAATGGATGTCCGCATGCCGTTTACCCGCCCGGAACCGCCCCTCTTGAGTCCGAACAGCACACTTTAGTTACTTTAGTACATTTTAATGTTGGGCTACGGTTTGCAAACCGCAACCGGTCGATGAAGGTGGAAAACGATGATGACCAGGGTGAAGATAATGGGACCGTGCTGTCTCGACCCTACACCCATCCACCCCTCCTCCCACCGTGATCTACCCGCCATGGATAACCTTTCGAGGGTCAAGAATTTCAGCCATGTCAGGTGAGCGCGTGAGTTATATCACTGCTAGGATCAAAGATGGAAAATACAAAGTTCATGGAATCAGTATCGTCTACCAGCATAGCTCAAGGAATCTTTGGGCGGTAAGCCTCCCGTCCATGCCAAGATAGTGGTCTCCCCTGAAAGACGTTCTACTCATTTTTAATGAAAGTTATCATGGAGATATTAATGACTAATTACCTCGCGTCACTACATAGGCACAGTCTAATCGATTATTTCATTGTTGCTATTGTTTTCAGCACTGGCTACAGACACTCAATCATTATGTCTAGCCTACATGATGGAAGTCGTCAAGGAGGCAGAGGAGGAGTGGGGGAGGCGGGAAGGGAAAGGAGGGGGAATAGGGAACAATCCGGGCAGGGATGAGAAGGGGGATTCTTCAGACATGTCCCACAGCCTAAACTGTCCAGCAGGGGATACTTCAGGCAGCAGGGGGACAAGACAGGCTATAACCCTAAACTGTCCAGGACACAGCTTTGGGGAGAGTGGAGATGACACTTTTCATGCATTCACTCTCAGCGCTTTTAGCGTCATCGTGCTGAACAGATCACGGATCGGCAGGACGGATCCACACACCAACATTTAAAGGGTTCATCAATGGGCCACATACCGTCTTTCCACCAGGGGCCATTAAAACAGTCCAGTAGCTTTTCTGTGTTTTTATTTCCGACAGACACCCCTCTCCTCTCTCGCATGTCTTTTCTAGCCTCCCCCCCCCCCCCCCCCCACCCCCCCCCCCCCCCCCCCCTCCCCCTTCCTTCCAGACCTGTGCGACCCACATTTCAACAAAAGTCAGTCAAAATGGGTGAACTGCTTATATTGTTTTCTTTCTTATTTTTTTTGTCCTTTGTTTCAGCTCCAGACGCTCTCTCTCTCTCTCTCTCTCTCTCTCTCTCTCTCTCTCTCTCTCTCTCTCTCTCTCTCTCTCTACTGTGTGTCTATCCATCCGTCTGCCTGTCTGTCTGTCTGTTTGTCTGTTTGTCTGTTTGTCTGTCTGTCTGTTTGTCTGTCTGTCTGTTTGTCTCTCTTTCCTCCCTCTCTCTCTCTCAGTGCCTCTGTCTGTCCCTCTGTCTGTCTCTCTGTCATCTGTCTCTGTCAGTCTGTCTCTGTCTGTCTGTCTGTCTGTCTCTCTCTCTCTCTCTCTCTCTCTCTCTCTCTCTCTCTCTCTCTCTCAAAATGGCTAAGATTTCGTTTGATGTAGATAAAACTGTTTTGCGTGTGATGCATGGTGTTACCACTGACGGTAGAATAGAACGCAAAAAAAAAAAATAGAAGAAGAAGAAGAGAGAAGAAGAAGAAAAGAAAGAAGAAGAAAGAAGAAGAAAAAAAAGAAGAAGAAGAAGAATAAGAAGAAGAAGAAGAAGAAGAAGAAGAAGAAGAAGAAAGGTCGGCACAGCCATCCACAGAATGACATTTCGTACCTTTGATTTGAATCTTGATGAAGGAGACGAGTTTTTTTGTTGTGTGATTTCTTTTTTCTTTTCATTCGGAAAGTTGCGAAAGAGACGAGTCTGTTGTGCATTTGTTTGCTCGTTTTGTAAAGTGGACATGTCTTTACAACTTTGGAGCGTCTGTTATTGATTTGTGTTTTATGTATATTCTGTTCCCTGTCAGAACTCATATTTACAGCCTCGCCAACCACTGGGGGTCCACAGTATGACTGTAAGTAAGTTGAAAACTAGTGTAATTATGCATGTTTAAAATGCCAAAATAAAAGAAATGAATGCAAGACAATTGTTTAAACAAAAAAGGATTATTGGAAACAAAGTATATTAGCAATTACGGATCACCGAAGTACGACAGTATGATTTTTTTTCTTTAATCTGGTGGAACATGTTTATGGAATTCACAATAAAATGTTTGTGCCTTTGATCGTACACAAACCAGCATTCATAATAATAATAATAATAATAATAATAACAATAATAATAATAAAAACAGTTATTTAATGGGAAGTGGTTTATTGCACGGTTTATGGACCATGGATCCTCCTCACTCTTTAAACGGTAAGAGAATATAAAACACATGTAACCAGTATACGGTGTACTGGCTGATTTGGAGAAAAACAAGTCTCGTCAGATCGTCTTATTCCATTCCTTTCCACACATATCTGTTGACATATCTTTTGGGGTTAGGACATCTTTTAAAGGTCACATTACTTCAGAATGATCAAATCTCAAACTCAATTCTATATCAGATAGTTTCGAATCTTACAAACGTCTTTCACGCTGAACGAATTGAAATTTGTCTTTCACATTTTTGTTAAAAGAAAAAGGCTGTTCAGCGGGCCCAGACAAACTCCATTACAAGGTCTTTCCACAAAAAACTTTCTCCAAATTATTCTGCAAGTCCCTAACCAAGGAAAATGGATGTCCATTCACATGGCGTTTACCCGCCCAGAACCGCCCCTCTTGGGTCTGAACAGCACACTTTATAGCGACTGACTAATGTACACCATTCCCCTCCCCCTTCCCTTTATCCCCCACCCCTGCCCGAATAACCCGAGTACGGGACTACGGTTTGCGAACGTCAACCAGTCAATGAACATGAAAACGATGATGATCCGTACTTTTTGCGTCATCTTGCTTAACAGACTATGGAGCCACTCTTGGCACTTTTTGCGTCATCTTGCTGAACGGATCATGGATCCACTCTTGGCACTTTTTGCGTCATCTTGCTGAACGGATCATGGATCCACACTTGGCACTTTTTGCGTCATCTTGCTGAACGGATCATGGATCGCCAAGACGGATTCACACCAACATTTAATGGATTTAGCAATGGGTCACATACTATCTGTCAGCAAAGTCACATTGAAAACAGTCCGGAAGCTTTTCTGTAGTTTCTTTCTCTGCCAGACAAACCTACACATGGGCGCAAATCGAAACGTTCTCCTGTAGG
>JADBJO010000074.1:505000-507500 GCA_016801955.1 Conus betulinus
ACCCCTTTGCAGTCGTATCTGCTAGGCGATTCGGTGTCGTAAGCAGCATTCGTTTGGAGTTATGGGCGTGTACTTAGATCATCATGGTAGCAAGAGTTACCTTTCTTGTTTGTTATAACCATGAACACTTTTCTTTACGTATCTGATTCATATACACAGATATGTGACGGTGTCGTTTTCAAGAGTATTCTACATACGCCTGTGTTTATTCACTTGACAGCATTTTCATTATTATTATTTTTGTTTTACTTATAGGTGGGTGATGGGTGGACAACGAGTGTAGAGGGCGATGCTGGTTGATGTAGAGCGATCTTGTGACTGCAGGGTGCATTTTTTTTGTGTGTTGCATTTGGCTTGCAATTTGGAGTGTGTTTACTGTTTATCGTTAACGCCCGGGATATTCAGTTTATTAGGCGTATATAATAATAATAAATAATAATGATTATAGTGATAATGATATGATGATATCAATGATGATAATGATAATGATTGTGTAATAATGACAACCATAATGATAACGATGATAACAATAATAATGATAATAATGATGATGATAATAAAAAATATTAAATGTATAATTAAGTATATTATTATTATTATTATTTGTGTACCAAGCCCCCCCCCCCCCCCCCCCCCCCCCCCCCCCCCCCGCCCCCTCCCCCCCCTAAATTGTCGCCGGCAACAAAATGGGACGGGCGTAACAGACCTCTCCACTCAAGCACTGTCACGAAGTTGTTACGCTCCGTCATCTATGGCCGCTTCGCAAGCGGGGACTTTCAGTAATGGCATGGGGGCCGGAGTAGCTCAGTGGTAGAGCGCCGGACATGTAACTTTGGTGATCCTGGGGTAGCGGGTTCGAATCTTCGCCGGGTCGTTTCCACGGGGTGGGATGGGGTGGCGGGAGAGGGGGGTGTAGCGGGGGGAGGGGGGGGAGGAGTTCCCGGGTTCCCTCGGAGTTAACATTGGTTCTGGTTCCCTCGGAGTAAACATTGGTTCTGGTTCCTTCAGTTTTAACAGTGGTTCTGAGGGTTCCCTCGGAGTTAACATCGGTTCTGGGGGTTCCCTCGGAGTTAACATTGGTTTTGGATCCCTTGGAGTTAACATTGGTTCTGGTTCCCTTGGAGTTAACATTGGTTCTGGTTCCCTTGGAGTTAACATTGGTTCTGGTTCCCTCGGAGTTAGCATTGGTTCTGGTTCCCTTGGAGTTAACATTGGTTCTGGTTCCCTCGGAGTTAACATTGGTTCTGAGGGTTCCCTCGGAGTTAACATTGGTTCTGACTCCATTTTCCATGCAATCTTTCGAATGACACTATAAACCGAGTCTCCGTGTGTGAACGCACGCATAACATCTTGCACACACATAAAATCCCATCACCAACTTTCGGAAGAGTTGAACATTTGGTCGATGACACGTTACACATAGCATCACCTTCTCCGAAGTTGGAGAATGGCTGCTTTAATGGCGGGATTAAAAAAAAAAGAAAACGGTCATACACACAAAACTCCACTCCCTTTGTTGGATAGATGGGATTAGGATTAATCCTTGCCTCGCTGTTTATTCAGGGAGTGTCCGCAGGGGTATCAGCCTGCGTACGCAGAAGAAAAAGAAGAAGAAGAAGAAGAAGAAGAAGAAGAAGAAGAAGAAGAAGAAGAAGAAAAGAAGAAGAAGAAGAAAAGAAGAAGAAGAAGAAGTAAGTAATGGCCTCTGCAAACTGTCAACAACGCTCACTGGTTTCTTTCGTTAGATGGTCTTTCGCTTTTTATGTTTCGGTAAATGAAAACTAACACGGCAGGCAAAAAAAGTCAAGGATACCACGTTTCTTTGAGCGAGATGACTTGTACAGTATCGATGTCCCGGCTGATCAAAGAGACACAACAGTTCCAGCTAACTGCTGTTGATCGATACCGAAAAATTGATAGCCTACACTGAAGAAACACTAGAAAGAACAAAAACAAATAACGTAAGAACAAAAAGACAATAAACTGGCAAGAAACAAAACAAAACAAAACAAAAAAACGGTGACAGAGAAATGGGGCTAATGACAGAGAGAGAGAGAGAGAGAGAGAGAGAGAGAGAGAGAGAGAGAGGGGGGGGGGGGGGGGGGGGGGGGGGGAGAGAGAGAGAGAGAGAGAGAGAGAGAGAGAGAGAGAGAGAGAGAGAGAGGACAAGGCCTTTTTTCAGGTAGACTGTCCTCCATAAGAAGTGGGTACGGAATACTTTTCGGTGGGTCTATCATCCATAAAATTGAAAAAAAAAATCACAGCATCGTAAACAAATGAAGGCCCTGCACATTACATATACTAAATCGCGCAGATGATATATATATTCAAGTACTCTAGTCATACACAGAATTAACTGCATTCAGCATCTCACACACACACACACACACACACACACACACACACACACCACACACACACACACACACACACACACACACACACACACACACTGGGTCTGTCGATTTTTTCACAAGTATTTCAAAAGTTGTGTTAAGTT
>JADBJO010000074.1:510000-590000 GCA_016801955.1 Conus betulinus
AGTGTTAAGTTAGACAAGAAGATCTAGATATAGGTCCTGGAAATGATATCTCAAATCAAGCCAAAATGATTAGCATGATAATGAAAAAGACCAGTTCAGAGACACAAAATTGATCACCATCCGCCTCGTCGTCAGATCAAAGGGAAAATTATCATTATCGTAAGTGTTCACAACTGATTGAAATGAGAAAGAAAGGTAGGAAGAAAGAAGGAAGGAAAGAAAGAAAGAAAGAAAGAAAAAAAGGAAAGAGAGAAAAAGGAGTGGAGGCCTGCAATGCAATACTCAAAGTTGAAAACGAAGATGCCAAAGTGAGTGAGTCAGCACGAATGTTTGACTAGGGAAAGCTACACAGCATATGTGTTCAGTTTTCTATTGGGGTCGTATTCATTCATGTCAGAAAAGTTCAACATTTAACTGAATTTTGATCTCAGCCCCAGCAACCGTACGGCCGAAATGGCAATGGCAAGAATACAGCAATCTACATAATTATGATCATATTTTTGTCATCTGTCATTGAGTTCACATATCAGTTGATAACATAAAAACAAGTATGTAGTGTCTCAGACCAGATCAGGGAAAATAATCGAAGATCACTCTAAAATCTTCATTAACACGCACGCGCGAGCGCAAACAATATGTAGTCTCAGACCAGATTAGGGAAAATAATCTTCATCTTTATTACTCTGAAATCCTCATTAACACACACACACACACACACACACACACACACACACACACACAGAGTTGCAGTTTCATTAAGGTGTCACTGCGTGCAGATTAGTCCATATATACTGCACCACATTCACTAAGGTTTGATACCACATTGCGCATGATTTATGGATCAATGAATTAATGGCTAAAATGTGAGAATTTTCGAAGGAAATCTCGTGGTCGGCTACGACTCTGCAGATGTCTGATCTAAACATTAGCCTTACACGCTAGTCAGACCTTAGGTACCTACTTAATATTAGCTGTGCCATTAATCCCATTGTTTGTGTGTGTGGTGAGTGTACATGTGTGTATGTATATGTATGTGCGTGGGTGTGTGGGCACGGACCCATGTGTGTGAGCTAGTGCATACGATGCGCGCGCGCGCGCGCGCGCGTGTGTGTGTGCCTATGTGTGTGTGTGTGTGTGTGTGTGTGTGTGTGTGTGTGTGTGTGTGTGTGTGTGTGTGTGTGTGTGTGTGTGTGTGTGTGTGTGTGTGTGTGTGTGTGTGCGCGCGCGCGCGTGCGCCTTTGATTATCTGTGGGGAACAAATGTTCAGAAGTTGACATACTGACAAGAAGAACCACATACAAACACACCTACACACGTGCGCGCGCGCGCGTGCGCGCGCGCACACACACACACACACACACCGACCAACGCATACACTCTCATATCTATGGACTCTCCACTTTACATACCTGCATCTCCCTATTGATGCATACCCAGCAGCTTACACTGGTCTGCAGTATACAAATGGGTCCCTGAGAGATTCAAAGTCATATCTCAGTTGACGTGCGTTTGGTCATTTGTATCCCACTGGAAAGGTTCAGTATAAGTCTGACCACGTCTCTGGGAGTCTCCGCCGAGTTGGCCTTGAGATTATTCCAATGTTTGGTTGGTAGATGATGTTTCCTGCTCTTCCCTTAAGTCTGGATGAGTGACTTCTTCCTCTCTTGATGTTCAGCTCTGAAAGATGGTTTGTGGTACAGCGGCTTTCTCCTTTGTTGATGTGCTTCTTCAGATTTCTCATCATATCAGACTGACCAAACAGTAATCCAGTTCTTATTGCTGCCTTGCCTGCCAGTGTGTCTGTTCTCTCATTTCTCCTGCATCTCCTGGGCAGTACATCCATACGAGTCTCTCCATTGGAAGTTGCACATGACTTCATGCCAAGCAGGGCATCCCATTCCACTCTCCATTTTTAAAATTAGGTTCATGGAGTCAGTTAATATCATGGCATGTTGAGTTTTAAACTGGCCTGTGGATGAAAGCCAGTGAAGTGGTTGTGTCACTGCTTCTATCTCCATTCTTAGACTTGAAATTGTTACACTGTAGGCACCATTGTCTTCGCAGACAATTCGGCGACTTTGCTTCACTGTGTGTCCAGCCTGATTTACCTTTGGTGACTGAACCTTCAGAGTATATCTTTTTTTGTGACGAGGTTTTCTACCTGCATCTGAATTTCTAGCCACAGAAACGTCAACAATAACAACCTAGCAAACTCTTCTTGGAGCGAGGGAGCCTTCTACGGGAGGACCTATGAGGGACTGCAATGAAAGCCAACCGGAAGCTGCAGTGCTGACAACTCTCTTTACGACCAAGAAAAACAACGTCCATAGGCGCTTGGAACATCCGGACGCTGTATGAGACGGGAAAGACGAAGCAGGTGAGATGCGGCGGTATGGGCTTGACATCCTCGGGCTCAGCGAGACCAGGTGACTGCAGGCGGGACAGCTCAGGCTGAGCTCGGGCGAGCTGTGTTTCTCTACTCTGGACACGAGGATGACACGGCCATGCACTCGGAGGGCGTGGCGCTGATGCTGTCCAAAAACGCTCAGGGAGCGCTGGTAGGATGGCAGCCACATGGGCCAAGGATCATCACAGCGACTTGCAGGATCAACAAGAGGATCGAGTGCTGCATAACATAGTGCTACGCCCCGACCTACAACGCTGACGATGACGAAAAAGACGATTTCTACGACAGATTGCAGTGAATAATCAGTAACTGCAGCGACAACAACGTTAACATCCTGATGGGCGATTTCAACACCAAGGACGGACAGGACAACGCCGGATATGAGGAGGTGATGGGGAAAACAAGGACTACGAGAGATGAACGAGAACAGGGAGAGAATTGCTGACCTCTGTGTCAACAACAATTTAGTCACTGGAGGCAGCATCTTTCAACACAAGAGGGTCCATAAAGCCACATGGGTGTCTCCTAATCATAGTACTGAAAACCAGATAAGACCACTTTTGCATTTCCAAGAAGTTCAGGAGGACTCTTGTGGACGTTCGTGTGAAACGAGGGGCTGACGCTGCAACAGACCACCACCAACTAGTTGCCCGCGCCAAGCTAAGCTGAAGCTGAAAAGATACAGGAACGCTGCAGCCTCAGGACGGGAAAAGTTCAATGCCAGCCTTCTGCAGAACGCGGGCACACAACAGCAGTATCATCTCACGCTGTCAAACAGGTTCCAAGTACTAGCGCAATTCTGGGATGAGGACACCGACCTGCACACACAGTGGCAGCAGATGAAAGAAGCACTGACAGCAACGTGCGAGGAAGTTGTGGGTCGTCAGAAACACCAGCACAAAGAATGGATTTCTGCCAACACACTACAGAAGACAGAGGATAGGAAAGACAAGAAGGAAGCAGTCAACAGGAGCAGGACAAGAGCAGGGAAAGGACGGGCACAGGAAGAATACACGAGGGCAAACAATGAGGTGAAGAGGAGTGCAAAACAAGACTAAAAGGACTACATCGAAAGTTGGCAGCAGAAGAGGCAGAAGAGGCAGCATAAAGCGGAAATATGAGAGGCTGCTATACAATACAACAAGGAGATTATCAGGAAAAAGACGATCAGAATGCCCAGTGACGGATAAGAGCGGGGTGCCAATAAAGGACAGGGAGATACAGCGCACAGCGCAACAGATGGATAGAGCACTTTGGAGACCTCCTCAACAGAGTTGCCCCTGAAAATCCACTAGAGATACCAGCTGCCAGGGAAGACATTACAATCAACTGCAACCCACCAACGCAAGAAGAAATCCGGCGCACCATCCAGATGCAGAAGAATGGAAAGGCAGCTGGCCCAGATGAAGTCTGCCCAGAAGCCCTGAAGGCAGACATAGATACAACAGAGATGCTCTACTCTCTCTTCAAACATTTGGGAGGATGAGGATGTTGCACTGGACTGGAAGGAAGGACACCTGGTGAAATTGCCCAAGAAAGGAGACCTTGGCAAGTGCGAGAACTACAGAGGGATTATGCTCCTTTCGGTCCCGGTAAAGGTCTTCAATCAAATCTTGCTTGAGAGGATGAAAGAGAGAGTTGAAATACTCCTTCGCGAACAACAAGCAGGTTTTCGACCAAACCGATCATGCGCCGACCAGATCGCAATCCTGACGATCATTCTCGAACAGTCCCAGGAATGAAACTCATCTCTGAACTGCACCTTCATCGACTATGACGAGGCTTTTGACTGTGTTCACAGGGACACCCTATGGCAACTCATGAGACACCATGGAATACCAACAAAGTTTGTCCACATCATCAAGAACTCCTACGAAAGAATGAGCTGCGAGGTCATACACGAAGGACAACTAACAAGGAACTAGAGTGAGACAAGGATGTCTGCTTTCACCTTTCCTGTTTCTGCTCGTGGTAGACTGGATCATGAGGCCAACGACCGCCGGGGAAGAGGAATGGTATCCAATAGATCATGACTGGACAGATAGATGACCTGGACTTTGCCGACGATCTGGTGCTCCTGTCCTACACCCATCAGCAAATGCAAGAGAAGACATCAGAGTTGGCAGTAGTTTCAGCACAGGTCGGGCTGACGATGAACAGAAGGAAAAAACAAAAATACTGCGAGCCAACACAAAGAAACAAAATCCCATCAGATTGAATGGCAGCCCGCTAGAAGAGGTGGAAAAAAAAATTCGTGTACCTGGGGGAGCACAGTTGACGGGCAAAGTGGAACAGATGCGGACGTCAAAGCAAGAACTGGCAAGGCCAGGATAGCTTTCCGTCAATTAAAGAACATCTGGACCTCCAGGCATGTCGGCAGACGAATCAAGATATGACTTTTCAACTCTAATGTCAAGTCAGTACTCATGTATGGCACCGAGACTATCTATCTCCAAGAAAATACGGCTGCCTCCGACAGATACTTCAGATCCACTGGCCAGACACCATCAAGTGTGGAAATGTGGAGAGCGGACACATCAACTCCCTGCAGAAAAAGAAGTGAAAAAGAGGAAATGGCGTTGGACAGGCCACACACTGAGGAAGCCCATCGGCGACATTACGCGACATGCTCTGCGCTGGAACCCACAGGGACAGAGGAGAAGGGGAAGACCTAGGAATTCATGGAGGAGAGAGACTTGGATGCAGAGAGGAAGAGAGCGGGATATAACCTGGGGAGAATTGGAAAGGGCAGCCCTGGACAGGGCACGCTGGCGGATTGTTGTTGATGGCCTTTACTCCAGTGGGAGCTGATGGCTTGAACGATGAACGAACTTTGCCTTCTAGCCATTTCTCAACTGTGTCTTCCAAGCTATGGAATGATGGCAGTTTGGTAAAGGGTGTTTGAAGTGATCTGGATACTTTTCCCCATTCATTCGGTTTTTTTTTTCTAACTGGCAAACAAGCTGTATATTGTCTTCCACCTGTCCCATCCATGATTTTCCATGTCCTTGATTGCCGCATGTAGTGTGTGTTTTTTTTTTTTTTAATTTTCAAGTGCTCTGAAATATGCCTTCAACTGTTCTAGATTGTGTCTTGCCTTCATTGAAGGAAGGTCAAGCAGGTATCACATAGTTTCAACTGGTGTGTCCTGCGTGGTTCCCAAGATCAATCTCATTGCTTCATTTTTGAATTCTTTCTAATTTAAGAAGATTGCTCTTGGTCAATGTTGTAAGCCTTAATCCATAATGAATTGCAGGCCTATTGTATACAACTAAGTGATACAGTCGGTAGAGATAGTGCTTCTAAGTGCCTTTACGCTGCCATAGCTTTATCGGAAACAGGCCCTTTTTGAATTTAATAACAACATTCCCAACATGTAAAGGTCAACATTCTGTCAAAACCTATACCCAAATAGCATAGGTTGTCAGTTGATTCAACTGGTATTCCATTGAAGGAGACTGGTGGGGTAATTGTCCTGATGTCTAGTTGTTGACATTGCAGACCAATGTCTGGGCGTTTGTAGGGTTGATGGACAATCCAGTTTCTTGACACCACCAAACCCCCCCCCCCCCCCCCCCCCCCCCCAAATTCTTAACTGCTTTCATTCTTTCTTGACCATTCTTTGATGTTTTGTAGATCAGACCGTCATCTACTCGTGTCAACACTCGAGCAATTCAGTTTATATTCAGGTCTGCAAGGCCTTTAGCGTAAACAAACCCACACCCACTCCCACACACTTTGATCTTCCTCCAAAGTTAAGTCTTTGCTGTAAGCAAAACATCAAAGACTTTGTAACTGTCCTATGATTTTGAGCTGGGAAAATGCATTATATATATGCTTTGAGACATCAGTTTAGCTCATAGGTTTGGTATGCCTTGTTATCATAGTATTGTGTCATCGACTGGCAAGAATCCTTCCACTCTGTTGAATAATATGTACAGTGCTGAAATAAGTAGACCCAGTGAAGCTGTATCAGAGGTCAACTCTACTCGATTAAAGATATTATGGGGAGTCCACCTCAAACTATCAAAATGACTTGATGAATGAAGAGATCAAATGTCACCATGTAGCGAAATGTTGAGTGTACAGGTTTGTGTAAAGTACTACGTTTGGATGAAAAAAAAGAACACACACACACACACACACACACACACACACACACACACACACACACACACACACACACACACACACAGAGTTTCAGTTTCATCAAGGTGTCACAGCGCACGGACTAGTCCATGTACGCTACACCATATCTGCTACATTTCGAGAGTCATCATTGTATTGTGTGAGTAGCAAGTGTATACATGTGTGTGCATACGTGCGTACATGGGTGTGTGGGCATAGGCCCAAGTGTGTGTGCCAGTGTATGCGATGCATGTGCACATGTGTGTATGTATGCATGTGCATATGTGCGTGCATGAGTGTGTGTGTGTGTGTGTGTGTGTGTGTGTGCACATTTGTGTGTGTGCATGTGTGTGTGTGTGTGTGTGTGTGTGTGTGTGTGTGTGTGTGTGTGTGTGTGTGCATGCAGATGTGCATGTCCATGCGTGTGTGAATTGTGGGCCTGTGTGAGCATGCTTCTGCATAGGTATCTGCACATGTATGTGTACATGTATGTGTGTTTGTGTGCTGGTATTTACAGGTGTACACCCATGTATGTGTGTGTGTGTGTGTGTGTGTGTGTGTGTGTGTGTGTGTGTGTGTGTGTGTGTGTATGTGTGTGTGTGCGCGCCCACGTGCATATCTGTGGGCGAGCATGTGCACACATGTGTGTATGTATGTGTGTGTGTGCATGCTTGTGCATGTGCATGTGCATAAGCACAAGAGCAAGTGCAGGAATGTGTGCGTGTGTGTGTGTGTGTGTGTGTGTGTGTGTGTGTGTGTGTGTGTGTGTGTGTGTGCATGCGCGTGTGTGTATGCGCGTGTGTGTATGCGTGCACACCTTTGACTAATGAAAGTTCAGAAGATGACATACTAACAAGAACAATGAGAATGTGTTCAAAAACCTCCCATCCCAACATTCTCACACACACACACCAGTGCATACACATCAACACCTATGTAAAGAGGCAAAGGTGATAAGTGTTACATCTATGTAAATATGTGTAAAATGGGGAAGGGATGTGTGTAAATGGGAACACGCACACACACACACGCCTTCTTATGGCATACCTTCTGAGGACACAGTGTTACACACTGTCACAATTTCACTTTGCGTTTTATGAGGACATGAAAGTAAAGTCATGTAATACAAACTGATATAATTTCGTTGCTGTGTATTTGAGAAAGATGTCAGTCTTGGCATAGCTTAGCTTCTGTTTAAACAAAAAAAATCCCATATCCACGGAAGTGCCTTTCCTGGACGGACACATGTATAATTTCATTTTGAGGCTCTTCGTTTTCACTTTCAACTATTCTCAGGTCATGAAACCTTCTGTGGGCAGCATGTGCTTCTTAAAAAGTTCTCATATGGTTGCACGACTGTGCTTGGGCAGGCGCACATACCCACTGTTCCACCCCTCACCCCCACCACAACACAGTCTTTTTTCCAGATAAGTCAGTCTGTAGGCCTTGAGTGATGAATATGGTGAGCCATGGAGGTGAGAGCATTTGGTTATAACCTTAAACGTGCAGGTTTATGAAGTCTAAGTCCAACGATCGGGGTCACATCTTTGATTATTTCCTCATATAAGACTAGCTTTTGAGCACGCGTCTCCACAGTGTTTACGTGCATTTGTACCGAGTGCACATAGTGTGTGTGTGCATGTGTGTGTGCGCTCTGCCAAAAGGCCAAGTAACTTTGCACTGGCTGTATAGCACTGGTGAGAGAGAGAGAGAGAGAGAGAGAGAGAGAGAGAGAGAGAGAGAGAGAGAGAGAGAGAGAGAGAGAGAGAGAGAGACAGACAGACAGACAGACAGTGTGCAGGAGGAGGAGGATCTTTCTTTCCAAGGGTAACAGATAAGGATGCACATACTTTTTCTGTCCTGCCCTTGTCCCGCTATGGAACTAATTAAGAACGACTAGTGACTAAAATTTACAAAACTTTACAAACCTACATATCTTTACAAATACATGAATGTTGATGAATGTTTTCTCCATTAACATTGACGCGCATATGAATTCAAAGGGGAAAAAAAAAAACGACTGAAACAACAAACCTGAGAGAGAGAGAGAGAGAGAGAGAGAGAGAGAGAGAGAGAGAGAGAGAGAGAGAGAGAGAGAGAGAGAGAGTGTGTGTGTGTGCGTGTGTATGCCCATGTCCTGATGCATGCCGGTGTGGAAGTCAGAACCTGGCTCCACATGAATGTGAGGGCAGTATAATGTATGACATCTCAAGTTTTGGCATTTAAAAAAGGTACATTTTAGATAACACAATCATTCATTTCTCACACACTGAGTGTATACACATGCTCTTCGGCCACATCCCTCTCTAGCCGAAGAGAGGGTCTATAACATTTCATAAGTTGTCTCCACTGATTAGCCAACGGCCATACCACAAATGAAAGCACCGGTTCTCGTCCGGTCACCGAAGCTCCACAGATTATATCGTCTGCGTCCCCTTGATTCTTTAGAGTAATCTCCCTTGTCAAGCTGAGCCGCTTGCTACTGCTTAAACAGGACTCGCACTCTATATCAAATTGCAAATTTTAAGATGTATATTTCAGTTTCTATGACAAAGGAACATATCGTTTTCCCCCATTGTTATTTGGCTAATCCATTCTCAGTCCTGATGAAGCTGGACATCTCCTGGAAGTGTTACAAGAATTACTTCCCTTGCCATGTCATTTTCAGCGACACCTTCCTGTGCATCGATTACCACGTCACTTCAGTACAAAACATTTCTGTAGTGTCACGCTATTAACTTTTACCAGTATCGTAGTAAAGACATGCCAGTTGATCAAGGGTAAGCCATACGTGTCTGACACGTAGACTATACACTTGTACGCCAGTTGTCATTTTAAATCGTTGTATGACATCTGCTCGATAGGGGTAAATCGTGAAACTGAAAAGAAACGGTAGCCATTGCTTGGTTTCATGAACTGGAGACAAGAAAATTTCCGCTTTCATTCTGGAATCGACTGCGAGAAACACGATTGTGTCATTACTTTGATAATGTGGTTCGTGCCTGACGTCAGTCTGCTATTGTAATGATATGTATAACAGAATAATGTGTGAAATGTACGCAGTCACGTCGTCTGCTAACCAGCAGCAGCCCTGACAACAGAATCCATCTTCCCACAATAGGTCTACCGAAAATTGAGTAAGTCGTGAGTACAAATTTCATTGTAGACCTCTTTTCTTGTGTATTTGTATCAGTGTTATATTTCACTCCGGGCTTGTAGAAAAGTTTTAAACGAAATGCGGAGAACTGACATTGACGTGCAAAATTGTTTTCCTGCAGTCTTCTTGTCCTCACAGAATTGAGCAGGTAATACAAGATAACCTGGTTCAGGTATGTGCCTTACTATGATGCCCTTCCAAGACTAGTTTGCATGGTTTAGTGGAAAGAGTTCAAACCAGGTGCAGAGGAAAGAAGTCCTGAATAGACAACATAGAGGACTTTTCAGTCAGATTACATGTTGTGCAAGACTAAGGTCAGAGGGGCATGGAGAACTGTTATTGTCTATGCTTTTCATTACAAAGCCAGTTTGACCTTCTGTCATGGACAGTAGTGATTAATGTTTAATTTGCTATAAAGAAAAATACTTAAACTGTGGAAGAATTTGTTGAAAGTATTTAAAAGTAGTTGATGATATATTGGCTAAACAGCATGATTTTAATGTACTTTTACCCATTAGTTTACATTGACTTTTACTTGAGAAAGACACATGGATACCTGGCCAAACCAGATTCATGATATGCATTTGGGCTACAAGACCCCCCCCCCCCCCCCCCCCCACACACACACACACACACACACATTTTCTAAACTCAAGTTTGTAAAACTGAAGAATTAAACTGCTTCAGTACTGAAATATAAGGCAAGATACAAATGAATGTATTTAGAGCAAAACAATCTGTTCTTTAAACATTTCTTCAGACATCACAATCAACAGACATATAACAATATTCACCACACTGCAGCATCATGAATATTCTCCGTATATGCATTAAGTTGCAGCATGTGTTTTAGTTTTACATTCATTTGTACTTTTGAAAGGACAGATTCTGTTTTCTTTTTCTATCAAAGCATGTTAGATCTTGTATGATTATACTATATTACCTTACTAGTCACACACTGTGTTCTATTGAATGTGATGGGATGGGTGGGTGTGGGTTTGAATGTTATCAAAAACAAGTTATGGGATTTTTCTGTCATGATCAGCTCCAATCCAGAGCGGAGTGGGCTATGGGTTCAAAAAGAAAGATTGGACATAGAAGCACAAGTGGGATGTGGTCTGGTTCATCTAGTTATAATATTGTTTTATGGGATGAGATTTTGTTGATGTGTGTTGCTCAGATTTCCTGACCAGCTCTGAAAGTGTTACAGTTAATAGTATCTGCCTTGGCTGAGGATGTATGGATGAAAGAATAGGGCATAGCCTTGTCATATCTTTTTTTTTTCTGAGATCTGATTTGAACACCACAGTGTAATCCTTAATCTCACTGATCTGAAGCCAACCAACCCCCCTCCCCCCTCATCCCAGGCCACCCAATGATAACACCAAAAAACCTACCTCAAGGCTTGTCCTCCCAAATGCCCAGCTGTCATGGTAACCTCGCTGCTCTTTCCAAGCCCACTCCATCTCAGGCTAATCCTTTAACTGACTGATTACTCTCTCCACTTGTGTTTGCTGCTGTTTTTCAGGGCACCATTTATTCTCTCAATCACCAGAGGAACCAGTGGCCTTTTACTACAATGCCAGAGTCTTCAGCAAGATGATGGCCAATATTAGAGAAAAAGAAATGGAGAAGATCATGATGTTTTTTCCTGTAAGAAATCTTTTGTCTGGAGCTCCATGACTTTACATAAGATCAATCTTAAATGTGACTGTGCATGCACAGATGAAAATGTGTATGCGTGTGTGGAGGTAGATGTGATATAGGTGGATTAACAAACAAATAAAAGAAGTATTAAGTGGACAGAAAGAGAGAGAGACAGAGACAGAGACAGTACACAGACATGCATACTCAAAATATATATGATGATGATTATCTTTCACAGACATGCTTACAGTATCTCTCAAGCAGTCTTTCTTAGTAATCTTTTTTTTAAACTCACAGTATCTCTCATGAACACTTTTTCAGAATAAGTCTCAGGTTTGTTCTCTCTCCATTTCCTTCAGTCCCACATCCCTAGTCTTGCCCCCTCTATCTCTGTCTTCCTAAAAAGAAGTAAAAAAAAGGTTGTGATAATTAATGAAGCATTGAGCACGTTTGTGGTGAACATTCGATTTATGATTGCAGGTTACCAGGACCCAGAAGTGGACGTGAAGTGTAGAATAAGGAACATGGCATTGCCTAATGGAGTCTACATCATCCAAGGGGAGATATCCCTGGTCATCACGGCCATGCGCCGTACCTCTAGATACAGCTCCCATGCCAGACATGTGAGTAGCTTCATAATTGCTAATAGTTGGTGACAGAAATGATGATCATTGTTGTCAGTACACTTGTGTCTAATTTATGGGATCAGCGGATGAAAGCATGGGACAGCCCTGTTAATGTGCAGGACTTTTCATTTGTTCAGTTCTGCAAACAATGGGGTATTCCTTCATAGTTGGAATTTGTGAAACTTAGATCATGAGCATGAAATAGCTGGTTAGCATTTAACAGCCAGAGGTCTGGCAAGCAAGAACGTCTAAATTAAAACAACCTGGATAATCTATTCATGTCAATGAAGTAAAAGGACTTTGTTTGATCCCCTGTGCTGTCTTTGCATGTGATATTTGTATTATGGATCCAGACAAAGAAGACAAAATATTATCCACATGAATAACATAATAATATATCATTTACCTGAATACTTCCTGCTCGACTGGCAACGTTTGTTGAATCAGACTGTATATAAAGTATGCATGAAGCTGCAAAACATCTTTTTGTCATAACATCTGATGAAAGCATGGTGTCTGTGATTCACAGTGAATGAAGGATATACACAATTAAGAGAAATTATCATCAAAGAAGACGGATTAGTTGTTTGCAATCTGCTAGTTGTTTTGCACTTAAAAATTAGAAATAAAATAAGAAAAGTTAATTTTTCACAAGAAGAAATCAGTTATTCTGAAGCTGTTTCTGATAAGTAATAGATATCTTTTATTTTAAAAAAAAAAAAAAGATTAGAGCGAAGTTTTCAGGAATCAAATGAGTGATTTAAAAAATAAATAGAAGAGTTATTGCTAATGTCTTGCATGGTTGTTGTTTTTTTTCCCCCAAATCTTATGAACAAAACTCGAAAGCTGGTCAGCTCTTGCATATGAACTAACTAACAGTAACAGGGAGGTGATAAACAAAGAACTGAGTACATTATACATAGACCTCTCTTAAGTTTCATCCACAGTGAAAATTAGGGCTGGGCTCATATGTCATTTACTCAAATTGATAGTTCCGAAAAGTGTTTTACGTGCTTCAGAATTAAAATGTAATTGTTACAAAATTTAGGCTTATTTGTGACTCACTCTGTCTTTTGTGTTTTAATTGATGATTATGCTAACAGCCAAGTCTCGTCCATGAGGACCACCCCTTCCCCCTCACCCGCTACCAGTTGTTTGACCTTTCTTTCTTTTATTTATTTTATCCTTAATGCAGCAGAGGTCCCACGGCTTAGCAGATACCTATTTATTTATGTATGTATACATGTATCTATTCTATTTATCTTTCTGTATAACTCTCTATCTGTCTGTCTGTCCGTTTGTCTATCTGTCTGTATATGTATCTGTCTCTGTGTGTATATATATGTATATATATATATATATATATATATATATATATATGTGTGTGTGTGTGTGTGTGTGTGTGTGTGTGTGTGTGTGTGTGTGTGTGTGTGTGTGATACCTATCTACCTGCTGTAGCATAGAGACAAATCTGCACAAAGTGACACCTCCATAGTAAAGGTGAAACTGAACTGAAATGGAATGTGAATGTTAGAGTATGCATATGTGCATATGCTTGTGCCCATACTTACATGTGCTTTTTATGTGTGCATGCAGTTGTCTGTTACAAGGTTTGCTGTGTTATTTACTGTTGGTTTTGTTCTCTTTTACAGCAGGACGACGATGGAGATCAGTTGTTGAACAGCTTTTCTCAGCTCAAAGATATCTTGAATGATCTCACAGGTATGCTGTTTCTGTATGGTTTCATTTCAATGACATGGAAACTGAAGACGTTTGAACTTAAAGACTGGCCTTTCTTTGATTGTGTAACCACTTATTTTTACTATACATAAGTAGAAGGTATAAGTTCATCACAATCATTGAATTTCGTTTTGAGATTTTGATCAGGTTGATAAAGTTTGTGAACAGAATTGACCTTTGCACTGATGTCAGCACTGGCCGCTGAAGAATTCCTTATTACAACTGAGAAATGAACAAATCATTGACAGTTTTGAGCAAGGAAAGAACAAAGGATAGAAAGACACTGTGAGAAAGAAACCGGTCCAAATATTTATGAGAAGTTGTACATGGTAGATTTTGTCCATGTACTAGGAAAAAAAGAAATTGCATTAGTGGACTTAGAGTGAAGGTAGGGTTGTTTAAAAAAACACAAATAGAACAATGAAGACAAACAAGACATAACAGGAAATGGAGAACTGAACTAGTAAAGTCTACAAAATTACTAAAGTGGACATAAATGAGGAGATGGGGTCGGCTAGAAAAGAAATTTTAAACATGTTTAGCCAAAAGTTTTTGAAAGACTCCACTGAAATAAAAGTGAAACTGTTGCTGATCGCTAGGGAATGATTATTTTTTTGAAGGCATATCTGGAATATTTTGATGCTGTGAAATTGTAAATTTTTAAAGCTTACAAGCCTTCCAAAATATTTGAAAAGAAACTTGTCTGATCTGCCTTAAGTCTAAGTTTCTGTATTCAGCATTATGTATATGGGGTTATGTATATTAACTGACAACCCTCCCGTAAGCTCCTTCTCCTCACATCCACTCGCCCACTTCATCCATCCTCAGTCTTGATTGGTGATATCATTAAAAAAAGGAAGATTATGACCGTTATGATTTTAGGGTTGAATACAATTGGAATGCATGTGCAATTCCTTCTCTATAGGCAGCCATCTACAGTGTAAGTAAAGCGGTTGCTTTTATGATGCGTCTGAACAGCCAGAAAATGTACATTGCACAGTATGTACTGTCAGTCTTCATGTCGTTTCATGATTCAAGTGTGATAATGATGTATGGTGAGTTTGTTAAATTTCTCCCTCAGAAATGAACTCTGACTAAAGACAACCTAGCCAAAAATTCTTATGCAGATGGTTGTTTAGTTATAGAAAACATTCATGACATTTGTGATGGCGGACTTAAGCATGAGAGTGGAATATTTCTGCATGAGTAATATGTCGCCAGTAATGTGTCGGAGGATATAGAGAAGGGAGGATAGAGTCTGATGAGGAATGAATTTTTTGTGACTGCCAAGCAGAGTGTTAGCAGGCTTAAAATGAAGTATTAATAATGTGGTCTTTTGATAGATCTGGAAGAGCTCGAGCCCAACACATTCCTGAGCCCCTTTTTGGATGTAATCCGCTCCGAGGACACCACAGGACCAATCACAGGCCTTGCTTTATCATCAGTCAACAAGTTTCTGTCGTACAATCTGATCGGTGAGTTTATGGTGTGTGACTGATTGGCAAGTTTGTGCTGTATGACTTATTGGTAAGTTTATAGTGCATACACGTGCTGAAATTTGAAATTCTGTATAATTGTGTGTGTGTTTTATGTGAGTGTGTGTGTGTGTATGTGAGTGTGTGTGTGTGTGTGTGTGTGTGTGTGTGTGTGTGTGTGTGTGTGTGTGTGTGTGTGAGAGAGAGACCATTGTGACGTTGTCAAATCAGATGTGGAAAAAGGCCATAGCTATTGAAAAAAAGTAGCCTTTGACACGGTGAAGAAACTATTTAGAGCACAAGAGTTGAAAGTTACAAGTTCTGAGAACGTAGAAGAAGTCTATATAAAGAAAAGGTGGAGTGAGTACTGATACAAACATACAGCAATATTACACGAACACAAGCAGTAAACAAGGGGATGCTAAAGTAAAGTTCAGGCCAGCAGTCTGCACATTAAAGGGAGGACTAGAGTGATACTGCGAAAAATTTTTGTGAAAGGAAGCTGAGCACTTTTCCTGTTATTATTCCTAAACAGAATTCTGAAGCATCGGTCATCAACTGCTCAATCGTCAGAAAATGAATGATGACTTGGAGGAGTTAAGGGAAGGAGGAATGGAGGACCCAGGTTTGGGGGGGGGGTGTCCCAGTGTGGCACTTCTTATTTTTGTTTAGAAAGTACATGGCACAGGTACAAGTGATATGTAGTGGCAAAAGAATCATGAATCATGAGTTTGAAGAGTTTGGGGGAAAATGGGGGGGGGGGGGGGGGGGGGGGGGGGGGGGGGGCAGGTTCAGCCTAAGAGTGTCCCCATCATGATACTTCTTAATCAGACTATGTATGGCATTATAATTGAGGTACAGGTGATTTGTATTGGTAGAATCCTTGACTGCATACTTATTTCGAGTTCATTTATGTGAAAAAATAGTGGCATCTTTGCCATTTACAGAGAATGATAGGGACACATAATGTTCTATTTGTAGATTATAAAACGAGACTTGGTCTGTGAATTTTTGAGTGTCACTTGAAGCTATAAAATGTTTATGATATTTATGAATATTCCAGCAAAGAAACTCACAAACACTTGCATGGAGAAGAAATAAACAATGATCTCTTCCTGACAAAGTATGCAAAGCTTTTGACTGATCTCCCTGGTGTAGATGCACGCATCTGCCTGCCGTACATCTGACCACTCAATATACTTAAGTGTCCTATTTCTTTCCTCTTGTCTTCCACCTGCTAATCTATGGTACTGGTGAAAATGCTCTGCTGGTGTTTTGGAACAGCAACAGAAACATATTCCATATTTGCTGGCTTACTGTTTGAGGTCATAGGAATATTTTGTGTCCTTTTCAGTACCACTATCTTCAGACAAGAACTCTTCCATCATTGTGTGAATTGTCTGGGTGTGTGCAGCTCATTTCTTTCTAGCAGTTAATGATTAACAGTGGTATCAGTCTTTTTTTGTTGAAATCATCTTCTGAGTAGTAGTCAACATTTTTTTTTTTTTTTTTTCACCACTGTCCTCCTCATAATTTTGTTGAGTGCCTCCAGCTATAACATGCTCAGAAGAGATATAAAAGAGATGGTCTGTGCTCTGCAATTTGCTGTAAACAAATCTCAGTTCTTAGAATAAAAATCGTACCTGTGAGAGATGTATAGCAAATTGAGTACTGCAAAGAAAGCTAATTGCTTTTGTGAACTTTTTGAGACGAGCAATATTAATCAGTGGGTTCTCACAATATACAGTGTGCAAAAATGTGTGAAAAATTATCTCTGTATGAAATACGGAGGTGGACGTTAAAAAAGCCTATGTGAGGTTCAGTGTTCTGTTGAGTAAAATGTCCACAATTTTTTTTTTTACTGACCAGTGTTTCGATCTGAATATATAAACTGCCAGTCTGTGCTAATTAGTTATTGATGTTTTCTTTTGCAGATCCAGCAGAGGAAGCAGCTGCTGCTGCCATAGAGAACATTGCTGATGCTGTGACGCACGCTAGATTTGTTGGCACAGATCCCTCCTCAGATGAAGTGATCCTCATGAAAATATTGCATGTATGTAGCTGTGTGATCAACATGGGTTGTACTGACAAAGAATTGTTTTTCATTGCTGCATTGATTAAAAAAATATGTTAAGATTTGTGTATTTTTGGAGAGTTTATTTTTGAAACTTTGAAATGACATGGTTTGTATGTTTTCATCGGTATATGGGGCAAATTTGAATGCTGTGTGTGTATACATGTGTGACTGTGATGTGTGTGGCCCCATATGATATTGCTTCAACCAGTCATTTTTTCTCGTACTTGCTTGTCCAAAACTCTCACCGCTTCTCTCGTGCTTTCGCGTCTCGATTACTGTAATTCTCTACTAGCAGGCCTTCCCGACTACCTCACAAAAAACTTCAGCACGTTCAAAACTGTGCAGCTAGACTAATCCTCAAAGCTTCCTTCAAAGAACACCCTCAACTATTATTACGCAGACTTCACTGGTTGCCAGTCAAAGCCAGGGTGACATATGAAATCACATGTCTCTGTTTCAGTGACTAAATCTGGACCTCCAGCCTATCTGTCTGACCTTCCAAACTCAAACTGCCCAGTTAGAACCCTTTGCTCGTCTTCTGACTCATTGCTCCTGGTTTCTCCCAGATTCAAATGCAAAAGAAGGGGGGATCGATCCTTCTCCTTCCTGGCTTCTAAAACTTGAAATTTTCTTCCACATGACATCAGGCACTGTGACTCTTTTCCAGTCTTTAAAAACAAATCTAAAAGCTCATCTTTTTACCATCTATTTCGGATGATAATTCAAAAGTCCTAGTCATACACAGATGTCAGTTTGTGTGTGTGTGAAGGTGCGCGTGAGTGGTTGTGCGTGTCTGCTTTCCCGTGTGTGTGCTGTGCATATCTGCTTCCCTGTGCCTGGGTGTGCGGTTTGTGTGCGTGTGTGTGTGTGTGTGTGTGTGTGTGTGTGTGTGTGTGTGTGTGTGTGTGTGCGTGCGTGTGTGCATGTGTGTGTTTGTGTGTGTGTGTGTGTGCTTGTGCGTGTGTGTGTGTGCGTGCGTACGTGTGTGTGTGTGTGCGTGCGTACGTGCGTGTTTTCGTTAGTCCTTGTATTGTAAAGCGCTTTGAGCTAATCTAGGATTTGTGCTATAGAAAAATATTCATTATCATTATTATTATTATTATTATTAATACCTTATCCATACTTGGCGTGGAACTTTGCCATGTTATCAGGATGTGCAAAACAACAAAATTGGGAAAGCATGGAGCTAAACTTGCTTCCATACCCAGTTAGGCAGTAAGAGTGATTGTCCATAATGAGCTCAGTTCATTGTGCCATGTTCAAACTAGTGCACTTTTCTCCTTTTCCTTGGCAAGGGGACCGACACAACCTCCTCTGATTTCTAGGATTCTGGTTTTTTTTTTTTTTGTTGTTGGTGCTCATAGATCCTCGCAAATGTCAATTCAAGTGCATTTTTATATCTGATGGAGAAGCTTCTTCCTTCCTTCCTTCTCGAAGAGGAATTTCAGCTGTCTATTTTGTCGTCGTCCAAGCCATGTGCTACTATTATTGACTAATTTGCTGTCTTGCCTCAGTGGTGCCTTTTTACCGACACTCACAATACCTGCATCACCCGTGCAAAATATTTCCTGTTGTTCCTTGCATATTGTACGAGAGAACTGAACTAATAAGTTTTGGCATTCTATTTACGATTTCAGTATTCAGATCAACTTTCAAGGTAAAAAAAAAAAAAAAAAAAAAAAAAAAAAAAGAAAACTTTCAAGATAGTCTGCCTGTTTGGGTTAGAGTGTCACCCCCCTCTCCAGCTGTGCCAGTTCCATATCGATACTAAGATTCATGGAGACAGGCCAGCATCACCTTCCCTCCCCCCCTTCCTGCTTCATGCTCTTGACCCCTCAGCGCCCTTGTAAATGAACTAAATGGGCTAAAGAATGTCTTATTGCTGACAACATGCTAGCATGCTTACCCCAGCAAGGTTTGTAGCTGGACGGTTTCCTACTGGGAGGAGAGTAGCAGGGGTCACTAGTGCAAAAGGGTGAACCTCAGTTAACTCTGGCTGGGAGGGCTGGGCCCCCTTTTTTTTTTCCTTTCTTTCTTGCGTATGCAGGCTGATACTCCTGCAGACACTGCCTGTATGGACAGTCGGTGGAGTTTTTGTGTATGACCGTTTTTTTTTATCCCGCCATTAAAGCCATACTCTCATCTTTGGGGAAGGTGCATGCTATCAGTAACCTGTCAGTCATACCAACGGCCAAACTGGCCTTCTCTTCTGAAAGCTGGTGAGGGGATTTTACGTGTGTGCAAGGTGTTGTGCATGCATTCACACACAGAACCTCAGTTTATAGTCTCATTCAAAGGACTGCATGAGGAATGGAGTCAGAACCAATGTTAAATCTGAGGGAAAAATCACCCTGTACCAAAATTCAAACCCGCAACCCCAGGATCACGAGTCCGGCACGGCACTCTACCAACTGAGCTATTCAGGCCCCCGGCTGGGTCCCTGAATTGACACAATGATGGCTCAGTCACCCTCTTCCTGACCCCTTGTGTACTAGTCAGAAACCTCAAGCCTGTACAGCGGTGGAAGATAACCTTGCCTCCACTGGCCCCTTTGTCTTCTACTCTCGGGTCTGGACAATCACAGTTGGAGCAGGTTAATTTCCTGTCAGAACACTGACAAGATACCTTCAGAGAACTGAGTCAGGCACTCAGAGCATCCATCTATGATGTTGCTGAAATAATGCAAAACCTCAAATGATATTAGGCAGATAATTTGCCAAACTTAAGTCTTTGCTCAGAAACCGCTTCCTCCCAGAGCAGATACAAGAGCACATGATGTCCAGATTCTGTCTGCCAGTTACACTCTGTGGAGTGGTTACTTAATAGCGCATGCATTAGGCAAGAGGTTCTATCTCTTTGACCTGACTGAAAATATGGAGGCACTTTATTGTCTTGAGGGGCATAATAGTTGCCTAAGCGTCAACCTACCCTCTCTGATATCACATTGACTCATTCCATTCCAGTCGTTCTGTTTGCTTAGCACTATCGCTACTTGCCATGTGTATTTTTTGCACTTTGTTCTTTTGCACTTTGTTTTAAGTGTTTCATATGAGAGTGTGACACAGTCTTTGGAGTGGCACTGTTTTGCTCGCTTTCCCAGTATGTCTTTGGAGGAGGCCTCCTTTTCCTGATTGGGGCTTGAGAAATTCTTTTCTTTTTGAGATATTTGATTGCTTGTCACTTTGTGTCATTATCTTGGAGAGTGGAGACTAATCCTTTCACCTCTAGACTAGACATAAGAGGCTGTCGGTTTGGGTTCTTGAGAGGCTTCGGGTGTCGAGTTCAAGGTGTGGGAAACTATACAGAGACATTCTTGCCTGGAATCAGTGTCTTCCTATTCAGATTATCATACTTCTCACTAATCTTTTTTTTTTGTTGTTGTTTAGACAGCTAGTGATGAGAAAAAGGAATTCTACAATTAAAAGTAGTTTTGCAAATGTCCAAACACTAGGACACCCTTGCATCTTCCCACCTGGTCGGGAATAGGATATGAAAACTGAACTAATTTGAATGTAGCGCAAGTCTGAGGGCAATTTCTCTTATTGCGTAACTGAATATGGAGGCAAGGTTAGCTCCCTGCTCTCGCTTTTTCATAAGGAGAAAAAATTTTTTGAAATCCTGATGATAATAGCAATGTTTTGCTCCAAGTAGGGATAACGCATTTGTTTGGACAGGTTAAGTGTTTTGCGATAAGGAATTTTACGACTTAAAGTAGTTCTATGATTTACTTACCTGTCCACAAATGGTCTATCTCTTATGGGTATGGAACATCGCCAAACATCAAGATTAGAAAAAAAAAAAAAAGAAAAAAAAAAAAGAAGGAAAATACCCAACCTGGAAAAGAAGGGAGATAACTTCGCCTTAGTTATGGCTAGACACCAGACTGATCTCCTCTGGTGAGTTCACACCAGTCAGACCTTGCTGAATGAGATCAATATTTCTCTTTTTCTTCTTGGTGGAGGAACACGTCTCTTGGTAGTTGTAAAATCCTTTTTGTCAAAATCATGTTAAAAAGTTGAGATATTCTTGTGTAGGCAGTTGAGCTAACTGCATGGCATTTGATCTTAATATACAGTACAGGTAGAAATCTGGGTAACTTCTGCCCATTTGCATTATATTAGTATGATTTAATTGGAACCTGAATGTCTGATGATTCTTTGCAAACTCTTTTAAATGAGTGTTTTTAAGATTAAAAGAACATAGTTTAGGTCAGCCAAGGTTTTTTGATATTTTTTCTTGCTATTTGATTTATTGTCATTTCTTTACTTTGCAGTTGCTAAAATTCTGATTTTGTTAATTTTTGAGTCTGTTTTTAAGTTTGGGACCGTAATAATTACAAATAATCACCAAAGATTGTTAAAATGTCTTACTGAAAGGAAATAAACTCTCGCTCAAAAACTTCACTTGGAAAATTTGGGTAATGTTTAATTTTGATGTTAGAGCTTATGTCTAATAACTTCAACACTGTTCGCTGGAAATACATTTATGATTTGCTGCGCAGGTAGATGGGACAAGATCTTAATTTTTCTTCCACAGAATGTTAAGAGGCATCAGCTGATGATCGACAGTTCTTTTAAAAAAGACTGCTTAGTGCTCAGGTTGGCAGCTGTCATAAGGTTGCAAGTGGTCGTCCTATAACTTGTATGCCATCCTAATGTTGAGACTTATTCACTAAAATTTGAACTGAAAATAAATATACACTGTCATTCTCACCTGTTTGATGTAATAATTGGTTCTCTACAAAAGAAGGATGCAATGGATTTTAATGTCTATCACCAAAGGGTTTGATATCTTTATTCTGTTCTGTCTTTCTTCTTTCTCTTCTCCCTTTTCTTTTAAGTGAAATGTTTTCGGTATGATTTTCCCAGAGAAGGATTGTTTATCGGCCCTTGCTTTCTTTCACTTGTGGTTTAGTTTAACAAACTGATCGTTTGAAAAGAAGGTAATGACAAAAAACAGAGATAATCTCACTAAGTGAGATGAATATATCTAGTTCTCACTAAGTGAGATGAATATATCTAGTTGCAAAGTGAAACGACTGCAGGCGGAAATCTAAACAAATCTTAAATAAATGTCAGTGAACCACCCAGAGAAACGTGGACAAACGAGTCACAACACACAACACGTTTTGACCTCTTAGGCCTTCCTCAGGTGAAACAAAGACAGACAAAATAACGAAATAACGAAAATGCACTTAGCTTTGATCGCTTCAGATTGCTTCTGAGTTCAGCACAAGGAAGGTGTTGAATGAGAAGAGGCTGTCGGAAGGGAAATAATGTGTGAGTCAAAGTCGTAATGATGATAATAATATTACTGATAGGAATACTAATAATGGTCAAAATATTAAAAAAAAAAAAAAAAAAAAAAAAAAATTGTCAATAAGTATGGGTATGGGAGAAAGGAGAGTGGGTTAGAGGATTCTTAAACAGCAGGGTAGCCGTGGCAACAGTCTCAGAGGCGAAGGCGCGATGGTGATGTCAATACTAGTGGTGGTAGTATCAACACTAGCAATATTATTATTGAATGGTACTACTAACAACGATAGTATGATGAATATAGTTTGCTGTGTAGCTCAGCAGTGTGTGTGTGTGTGTGTGTTTGACAGGTGCTGCGGACATTACTGTTGTGTCCTGCTGGAGTGCTGCTGACCAATGAGTCTGTGTGTGAAATCATGCAATCCTGCTTCCGCATTTGCTTTGAGATGCGACTCAGTGGTCAGTCAATCACTTCTCACTAGTCTTTGTGTTAGAAATGCTTGATTGTGTGCTTTGATGTTTTGTTTAAGCTCTTTGCACTGGTGAAAAAAATAGAAGGAAGTGAATTTTTACTAATCTGTCTTCTGTTGTTTGATCTGTGAAGTGTGAGAAGATGATTTGTGCTCATTTTTATTATAGCTGTAAAGCATAGTAAGGTTGCCCACTTCGGCATGTTGTGAGAGTTCAAGGGAAAATACTATCTCCAGACAGATTGACCTTAGACCTTGGATCCCTCATGCATTATACAAAGTCTGTGACCTATGTTGTTTTAGAACATTTGTAAACTTTCTGTTCAGTTCATGTGATGTTAACCTGTTCATCTGAAAGTGTTCAAAGTATGTGCATCCAAGTAAATAATAAAAACATAAGTGTCGACAGTCACCGAGAAGAAGTATGAGAGTTCTTTTTTCCCTCTGTAGACTTTCATGTGTGGAGCATTATTTACAAAACATAATGGACACACACTCATAGGATTCTGTATAGACCTGACCTTCAGGAAGGGAACATCATGTCATTGGGGGCTGCAGTTATGATGATGTTGGTGATGTGCATGTGTGTGTATACCATGATGCATCTGTTTTTTATTCATTCCAAATGAGGAAAGCAAATTGTAATGCGGTAATGATCATGATTACTCTGTTCTTGAGCAGAGCTGTTAAGAAAGTCAGCAGAGAACACCCTGATGGATATGGTCCAGTTGCTGTTCACACGATTACCACAGTTCAAAGAGGATCCAAAGTGGAGTGCTAACATGAAGAAAGTGAGTGGCAATAATGACTTCTGTGAGCTGACTTTAGAGAAAGTTTTTCTTTCTTTTTTTTTTCCAAAAATCCTGTTCTATACTGTGCTGAGCAAGTATGTTTACACCATATATGGCCAGTCTGCATAACATGCTACAACAAATATCACAGCAGAGTTTCTATATATATATATATATATATATATATATACAGTGGAAAAGAGGATTGCTAGATTGAAGGTTCCATATCTTTTACCATGTTTTTTTTTTCACCTAGCATGTCTGTATCTACCAAAGAATGTAACTGGAACACTAGATGAACTTTGATAGGGTTTTGAAAATTACCCAGAAGAACGCTTTAAGTTGCATCAAATTTTGTCCAAAATCTGTTAGTGGGTGTCGTTTGTCTTTGCATTGTTGATGTTTATAACTGACCTACAGAGACAGTCACCTGTTTTCTGCAAATCTGGAATGAATCGGTAAGCCCAAACTGACTTCCTACCTCTTGGTCATTTTTACCCACTGCTGCTTAAGTTTGAAGCATGTGATTAAGGGTATGTGATAGAACAGTTTGTTCAGTGGACTTTTCCCTACTCATACTTGCACACAACATGATCTGATAGATAGTATTTTAAAACTTTTAGGTTCAAGGTGATGCCCATTGCAGGTGTTGACCACTTTTGCTTTTGCAGTTGTCTTCGAACATGAAAAAAAAAAAAAAATTCAGACTGTTCAAAAACCCCTTGAAGCTGTTGTGAACTGAAGGGCCCCTTGTCAGGAGTTAACTTGAGCTTTCCAAAAATTAATCCTGACCATGAGAATTCATAAACATGAGTCAGTTGGTCTTGCATTGCTTTTTTTTTTTTTTTTTTTTACTTTGTGCCTTAGTTATGTATTTAATTCATTACTCTTGAACTGCTGAGGTTTTAATAGATCCTGTCTTTTTTTCCAGCTGAAGATGAGAAACTGGGGGTGTTGATCCATCACGAATCAGTAAACGCAAACGTTCGCCAAAGCCCAGGAACAAACGTACCCATCAACAGTCCTCACAAGCACAGGAAAAATCAATGTCGGTCGCTCCAGTGCCCGAGGTTTCAGAAACACAGGCAGCGTCGGGCTGCACCGGAGGGTTTTTGAACATGTCATCTGTGAGCGTTTAGCTACAACACCAGCGGGTGGAGAGGCTGGGGGTGTTGTGGACATCGAGAAAAGCTTCGAGGTAACTTTCTGTTGTGGTGGGGGTGTGATTCAAATGCTTTTTTTTTTTTTTCTCCCTTTTGCTGCTGAAGGTCTTCAAGCAGTCCAATATAAAATGGGAATGCTTGTATGATAGTGATACCTTCGAAGGCAGTGTCTGTCTCTGTGAGCAGAAACTTGAGTTGCAGATTTAACGTTATATCAGGAACTGTTCTAAAGATTGTAAAAACGGTTTATACTATATTGGAACACACCATAATTGTGCTAGAAAGTTTCATGTAATTAACATTTTCAGTTAAGTAAAGTCACTGATTTCACCAAGTTTGAGGGTGAGAACCTCAAAATGTATACATGCGCATGTGCAGAGTTTTGATTGTCCTAGGCAGAAGGGCCACATTGGGGTTTTAGTAGTACAGAATTAGCCATGGATACAAAGCAAACAGCGATGATTGTTTGCACCACTTTGACATGGTGAATATACAGGGGTGGGCGAGTTGGGTGGGGTAGAGAATATTTAAAAAGAAATTTTTTCAGTTATCGAATACGGTTAAATTTTCAGTTAGGATGTCCAGCGAGTCTAGACTGTTAATTAACTCTGGTATAGACACAGCTGAACATTTTCCAAACATGATGATAAGTGAAGAAGAAATTCGTTTTGTTCTCCCCCTCCTTCTTTTCCACCTTTTCTTCACCCCTAATCTCCACCCAGATTATTTTTTTTCACTGAAAAGCTTAACATTTACATGTTTTCACTGAGTTTAAAGTAAATCTGTCGATAAAGTGGTATTAGTGATAAGAACTATGATTGTTGCATAGACGACATAATGATACTTTTGGAGAAAAGAATCGGCCCCCAAAATGGCCATGTAGAACATTGAACAATGGATGAGATGGTGTGAGGAAAGGTGAGCATGGTATATGGGGAAATGTAAACAATATTTTGAGCATTGTGGATGAGAAGAGAGGGGCTTTTAGACTGATAGACAGAAGTTAAAACCGAAATGTAAATTAGTAAGGTATGCACATGAATTACATATTTCCACACAGACACAAGACAATTTGCTCTCACACAAGCATGTAGCAAGGATTCATGGCTTGTGTGTGTGTGTGTGTATGTGTATGTGTGTGCGCGCGCGCGCGTGTGTGTGTGCGAGCTCGCGCATGTGTACGTGCGTGTGTGTGTGTGTGTGTGTGTGCATGTGCGTGTGTGTGTGTGTGTGCGTGCGTGCGTGCGTGCGTGCGTGTGCGCGCGCGAGCATGCGCATGTGTGTGTACATGCCTCTGTGTGTGTGTGTGTGTGTGTGTGTGTGTGTGCGCGCGTGTGTGCCTGCGTGTGCGTGGTTTCAGGCAGCTAGTCAGTCAGAAGAGGCAGAGCCCCCAGTAGAAGGGCAGACAACCACAGCAGAAGAAGGGGGTCAGTCAGAACAAAGAGTCAGGGAGGATGGTGCAGTGGGCCAGGAGCGGACAGATGGGGAGACGACAGAGCCTAGTGCTCTGAGGACTTCACAGTTAACTCTGACAGTCCCTGGGCAAGAAGATGGCCTGAAGGTAAGACAGGTGCTGGCCTCCATGTGATGCAGTTGGTGGGAGCAAGCTGAGTGTGTGTGTGTGTGTGTGTGTGTGTGAGTTGTGTGTTTGTGTGAACAACCACTGGTTAACCTGACAATAAATTGGTTTCAGTCAGTCAGTTGGGGTGTGTGTGTGTGTGTGTGTTTGCTTGCTTGGACAGGTGAGTAAAATGTGTACATACATGTACTTTACTTGCATTTGTGGCTGTTCATTTCTGACATCTGTAACTGCGTATGGGTTTGTAAAATCAACAATTTGTTGTCATATAACTTTTAATGAAAGTTTGCTGCTGTTGTTATGCCTGTGAAGAAAACATTATAAAATGCAGATCTTTTTGTTTCGGAATCAAGAGGTTTCCTTCCTGGTTCAGGTGAAATGTATTCTTGATTTATGAAGCTGGATTGAACTAAAACTAGAACAAGCTTATTTACTTTCAGTTAGTAAGAAATAAAGTACAATTTGTCTTGTCCTAGGGGTAGAATTAATCAGTATAGGCTGGCTATGTTCGAGGAAGAAACAAGTCGGTCATTTACTTTTTTTATTTGTAAGCACAGAGGTGTCATGTTAATACCAGGGGAAAAGATGAACAACTGTTGAATAGATGTAAATGATTGTCTTTACAAAAGTTATGTTGAATGAGTTGCATGTATGATTTGTATTCAGTATATGATTTAGTTCATGTGTGATTGTTTTTCTCAAAGAATGGGCAAGTGTATACATGTGTTTTAGTTCCTTTTCCTTCTTCTTTTTACATTAAAAAGAAATGTATTAATATGCATTCATATGGGCACATGTTGCCATGTTAATACAGAAGGTGGGGGAGTGAGGCAGAATTTGGGTCAGAGGCTGACATGACAAGCTATACGTCTGAGGTGGCTGATGACAACGACTCGGTCAACTCAGCAGATACGTCTTCCACCCAGGAAGGCGAGTTTGTGAACCCCAAGGGAGTGCGCTTTATGCAGCAGCAGCAGCAGCAGCAACAAGCACGGGAAGGTAATGTTCAAAAGAAAAATTTGTAGGTTGCCTCCATTTACTTTTTATTGTACACAGAGATGCCAGTCCTTTTGTTGTTACAGTTAACATCTTCCATGTAGACAAAGAAACGTTATTGTTTTCAGACTGCACAGTTTATTTTGTTGTAAAATACTTTCATTCTAAGAACTCGGCTAAATGAATCATCTTGTCATGAATGACCCGTCTCTTTGACACAGAGAACCAATGATGTGGAGGGAGATGGGGGAGGAGGATTATATTGTTGACAACTCTAGTATTCTGCTAATTGTTGACTTTTCCTCCCCCCCCCCTCCCCTCCCTCCACCCTTCTCCCATTTACCTTTAGTATTATTTTCAAAAGAGTTTTAAATATTCTTGCAGTGGGGGGTGGGGGAGTGAAAAGAAGCCCCTTTCCTTGAGTAGTAGGGTCTGTTTTGACATCTTATTATACAACCACCCACTTTCAACCTGTTGACACTCTTATATACCCAGCCCACTCTCCTCATGCCCTGCCCGTATCCACTCACTGATGATCAAATTATTCATTTGTAGTTTTATTCACATGTTCTGAGATGAACCATGAAGAAAAGATCTTGGTCTTTTTTTTTTTAGTTAAATGGAAGAAAGATTGCACAATGTTGTTGGTTCATTTGAATCAGAATTTGCATTTCAGTGTTACCAGTGGTAGGGAAGTGGGGCATGGAGTTGCAAAGACTTTGAGATTATGGGAAAATTGCAGATTAATTCTTTAAGTGCTTTCTCTTTATCAAAAATGTATTGCTAGGAAGGAATGTCTCTCTGGAGAGTCAAGAATATACAAGTTTCTGTTAAAACTTTAATGATTAGACTATGGACAGTGTTAAAACTATCTCTGACTAAGATATATTTGTGTTCATTAGATAATTTGTTTTATGATTTGCCAAGAAGAAGTGTTATGTTCAGCTTGGTAATCAGTGTTAAGATATTTGAGTGAAAATAAGGTATATTTGCATTATTTGGGGAAAATACTGACATATGTGTTTCTTTAGGCTATACCCCCCCAAAAAAAAAGTCTTAAAAAATTTTTTTTTGTGTGTATTGTTTTCTGGTGGGAAAAACATTTTTATCAACTTATTGAATTTATCCAATCAAATGTTGTGTATTTGGCCATTTAGTCTTTTATAAAAGATTTTTTTTAAGTGTTGTAAATACATTTATCACTGTTGTTCTTTATGCAATTTCCATTGTTTGAATTGATCAAGATGCTGAAGGCTTTGCTTGGATGAAGTAAACAGACTTTTTTTTTTTCATAGTGTCACCTGCAGGGTGGAGTTTTTTGCCCCAATGATCTTGTTGTTGTTGTCTGCCTGCTGAGGGTAGATTGATGTGTGCTTCTTGTGCAGGTTATCCTTTGATCCCATATGGCTTGCCATGTGTGCGAGAGCTGTTCCGTTTCCTCATCTCACTGACAAATCCTGTCGACCGTCACAATACAGATGTGATGATTCACATGGGGCTCAGCCTGCTCACAGTGGCTCTAGAGACTGGGGCAGATCATATCAGCTGTTACAATTCCTTGCTCTACCTTGTCAAAGATGAACTTTGTCGCAGTCTCTCTGTGGTGAGCATGTTTGCATGTTATGAGTGCATGTATGCGTCACGGTGTTACAGTATGCGTTTGTGTAATAGAAAGTGATGAAATCAAAGAAGTGAATCATAGATTTTCTTACTGTTGTAATTAGTTTGTAGCAGAGAGAGACTACTGCTGAAAAGAAAACCTCTAAAACATATATCTTAGCATTGCAGAATTGTTTGCTGTACATGTTTCAAATTCTGAGTGAAGAAAGAGCAGAAAATGAACATAGAATTGATAGAACATCCGGATATATTGCTCCTACGGATTCACCATTGCTGTGAAGTGAAAACATAAATATTTTCAGTCAAGAAACTTTTGCTGTTTTGTGGGTTGAGTAGAACAGGGAAACTGGTGAAAATATTCCATCTTATCACAGTAATGAGTTAAAAAAAAAGAAAAAAAAAGTGCAAGATCAGGAGCTGTTTCTCGCATGCAGATCTTGCCAGTTTTTTTGTTTGCTGCAGAAATGAACATATACAAACAATATTTGTTAGGTAATTTTTGAAAGAGCCAGCTGTCAACACAGATGTCGAGGCCATTCATATTTAGTACCTTCAGCTTTCATCCATGAGAAAATATGGACAAAGGCTGTAGAAACTAATCTTTGTTTACTCTTTGTCCCATACCAATGTTTCAACTGACTTATCAGACAATGTGTGAAGTATTCTGTTCTTAAATTGTGGTGTAGCGTCATCGGATAGTCTGTTAGTGAAGGAAACCCACACATGCAATACTAGAAATCAGATGGCTGTTTTTCTGAAGTTGAATTTCCAGCTACGCACACTGGAGAATACTTTCATGCTTGTATTTCTTTGGTCTAACTAAACTAGAGCTCTGAATACTGCCTTCAGTATCCAGAATAAACTCTCTGCATAGCTAAACCATACATAGCTGAATCATGCAATAGGTATATACCCTAGATCAGAGGAAGCTAGTCGCAGGATTTTGTGATGCATGCCTGACATCATTTGGATGGCAGGCACGGTTACATGCATCAACCGTCATTTAATACACATTCCACACATGTGCATAAGAGAATGGTTATGGGCACCACCAGTCTGTAAACATGATTTTCATATCTCTTGTATTGCACAGCTTCTAACTGGTGATGAGAAGGTTCTTCCTCTGACCAGCACCAGCCAGTGCAGGAAATGCCAGGCATACATGGCCCAGAGATTTTGAGTCAGGTGGACTGTTTGTCACAAGCCCTTTGGAGCCAAAAAGTTCAGTGACAAAACAGATCTTTTCTGTCAGCTAATTGAATCTTATCTTAAATGTTAGAATTTCTTTTGGCCATGAACTTTGAAGGATTTGATTGCTTTTTTTTTTTCAAAGATATACGATTCACACGAAAATGGGTACAGCTACGGTGTTGGCAAAGCAACTAGCCACATGATTATGAAATGGCAAGAAGGAATTTCAGTGATCAGCCATTATAAAACAGGAACAAGTTAAACGCTCATTCTGTGCTGCTGTTCAAGTGTGCGTGTGTGTGTGTGTGTGTGTGTGTGTGTGTGTGTGCTGAACACACAGCTTGATTTAGATGAGTGTTTTTTAAAGTAAGTTTCTGATTTTATTCAGATGAACTTGGTGATTTACCTTCCGTTCTTCTCTGCCCCTTGTCTTTTGTCTTTACTTTTAGAGTGATATTGAAAAAAAAAAAAAAGGAATCACAAATGCCAGGGTTTCTAAGTATCTTTTTTTTTTCTTGAGATAGAAAGCATTTTGGAAAATGTTAAGATGCTTGACACAAATTTGAAGCAAACTTGTATTTGCCTTGATTTCATAGTTCAGTACTGACAATATGGGTTGCTTGTTTGTGCAGCTTCTGCAGTCTGAACGTTTGTCCCTGTTTGCTGCTGCTTTGAGGGTCAGCTTTCTTCTTTTTGAATCTATGCGTTCCCACCTCAAGTTTCAGCTGGAGGTAAGTTAAGGTGAAATACAAATGATCACACAAAACAAGTGCAGAGTAATGCTCATTTAATATGAACAGATCAGCGATTTTTCTACAAGTTTGTCTTAATCAGAAGCAACAGACCATAGACATCAAAATGCACAAAACAGTGTTCCCCTGACCGCAGTCAGCATGAGGATTTCTTCAAAACAAATATAATTAAACAGTCTAACAAACAAACACATCCTATTCTATTTTCTCTGATGTCGTTTTATTCTGTGAAGAAAAACACATTTGTCCAAACTTCACTCATCTGTTTTGTATACTGTATTGAATAAGCATGACTTTGCACTGTGTTTTGTGCATTGATCTGAATTCTCCTTTTATTTTCCATTAATGCTGCAGTCTGTTTCATTCCTTCCAATTTCCAGCTACGCACACTGGAGAATACTCTCATGCTTGTATTTCTTTGGTCTAACTAAACTAGAGCTCTGAATACTGCCTTCAGTATCCAGAATAAACTCTCTGCATAGCTAAACCATACATAGCTGAATCATGCAATAGGTATATACCCTAGATCAGAGGAAGTTAGGGTGTTATTGTGTGGTCTGAATGTTAATTCTAAGGTGACAAGGTCCAGTGAACCGAAATAATACTGAATTAAAGGCAAAAAAAAATTGCAGTTTAAACGATCGAGCTTGACAAAAGTTGGCCAGATTTTGATCAAACGGATTTTCTTTGTTGTTTGTTTGTGTGATTTCCAGATACACCCCAAATTTCAGTGAGTCATTGAATCTTACTGAAATTAAGGTTAAATTGAAGTCCTTTGCCCTTACAGCTGTAGCGGCAATGAAGGTTTAGAGTTTGTGGTGTTTGTGGTTTAGTATAATCAAAGGCAGAACCCTGTTGTTTTCACTGCCTTAACCCTGTGTGAACTGATTCAGGTTCTGTGTGTGGAGAGGCTATACAAGCCATAAAATCTGACCCAGGGGACATGCGGGTTAAGTGCAAATATTGTACTGGCGTCGTATACTATACCATGTCAGACCATAGCATTAAACGGCTGTCAGTCAGCTCTGTCAGGCCGAGTTTTGTGGCAAATGCAGGCATAAGATAGTCACGTGACGCCCACCCTACTTCCGATACGGAAGATGCCGAAGATCGTGTACTGTCCGTCATTCTACTTCGGCCTGTCGCCCAAGCAAGATAAGTCTTGTGCTCTGTCTCGCCTATACTTTGCCTTTGTGTAAAGATTGCTGTGTTTGCACTCTGTACTCATTTATCTGTGGCTTCCGCTTATATCTTGACGTGTGAGGTTATCGGATGGGCTAGCATTTCTACCTTATTCGCTGAATTTTCTCGCGATCGTGGTGCTCCCGGTTCTTGTCTATTTGCGTAACCGGTTCGAGGTTGATCGGCATTTTCCATCGCCACGTCCCTCGCGTTTTCTCGGCCTCCCTTTGTCCATCGGCCTTGCATTCTCACTCGCCTTTACGGCCTTTTGCCCCTAAATTCCGATTTCTAATCTCGCCGTTACTTGTATCACGATTCCACTATCTCATCTGCGACGATCGCGGGTCGGTTTCGTCGCCATCTTGTTTTGCGCCAGTCTCCATTCTTGTCGCACCAGCTTTCTAGCCCACGCAATTACACGTGGTTTGTCGTTCGGAAATTGCTTCCTACATTTGTTTACACCCCTCCCATTCATTGCCACATTTTTCGATCGGCGTCGTGTGCGTGGCGATCGCATCGCCCTTCGGCATTGCTGTTACACGTGGCGTTACTCAGCACTTTTGGTTCACGCCACTGTCGTTGCCCACGCACGGTTTCGTTCATCGCTACTGCGTTTCTGTCACTGTGCGAGCTTGTTTACTTTTATATTTCCATTGTGTTAGATTGCTATTGTGTGCGCACGGTCGATCGACCTGTATACCCTCCTCGATCGACCGTCGTGTTACGATCGTGTGCTCGGGTTTCACAACCTCCCGCGCGACGATCGTGAGCCGGTCTCGTCGCCATCTTGTTTTTGCCGGTCTCCCTCTCTGTGCACCAACTTCTAACCCTCGTATTTTACGTGGTTTTTCGCCCTGAATTTGCTTCCTCAATTGGTTTGCACCCCTTTCTTTCAGTTGTCACAATTCTCGCTCGCCTTCGTGTCCTTAACGATCGCGATCGACCGGCGTCATAGTATTTACACGTGGCGTTACTCAGCACTTTGGGCCCACGCCACGGTCGCTTCTCACGCACTGTTTCGCTCATTTCTGCTGCGCTTTTGTGTCCCTGTACGGACTTGTTTACCTGTATATTCCATTGTGTGCGTTGTTTACATTTTATTTTATTGTGTGCGCACGATCGATCGGTCGACTTGGTTATCCTCCTCGATCGACCGTCGTGTCTCCCGTTTACGATCGTGTGCTCCGGTTTCGCTCGGCGCCATCGCCCAATATGGTGAAGGACTCGGCTGGGTCGAGCAATAACTCTGACGTTCAGAGTTCGCTCACATTCCCGGAGGACCCACGAGTTGGTTCCAACCCCGAGCGAAACCGTCCTCTCCTTGGGAGAACGGCCGGCCGCGGTAGACGGAGACGTCCCTCCCCCGCGGAGGGGACGCGGGAGTCTCCCTCCTCTACCCGACCGACGGACGCACGACCGTTGCGTTCGAAAGCTAGAAGGCAACCGGCTGCGATTTCTAAGTGCCTTTCGTTCAACCTGCCCAGGAAATCTAAGGGCAAGGCCCCCCTTAAGGGACCCCGTCTAGCCAAGAAATCCGAGCGGGATTCCGCTTCTCCCCCAGCCACCCTGCCTTCTAGCTTTCCTGCGCATAGTCAGACATCCACTTACTATGCCGAGTCACGCGACCCCCGGCCCCCGGGGACCCTTGCCGGGCCGCGGACAGGCACGGGTGACGGCCTTGGGCTGGAACCCCCACCCGTCACGCACTTATGGGACGCGCGGGTCCACTTCTTCCCCCCATCCGGACTCGCCGTCTCACGACGCTCTCCCCCACCGTGCACAGGTGCAGCCAACACCCCTGCACGAGGAGCGTCCAGTTATCTCCGGACGCAGTTTTATGGCCACGTCTTGGGCACGACCATGCACATGTCCATAACTCTGGGCGTATGGGAACACCGAGTGCATCCACCGGTTGTGAACATACACAAGACGGCCGACCAACCCCGCTCGCCCGTCGCAGGTTCCCCTAGGGGTTCAGGACGTTCGGGGTCCGACCTACTCGGCCCCCATTTGGGCAACGTCCTCGGTCCCGTTCCTCCGGGGGGAGGATCTACCAGCGGGACCACGGGTAACCTGTCCCATTCCACTGGGACCCGGCACGCTCCGGGGGGAAACCACATACCAGGGGTCGATTACTATTCCCCCCCTGCTGCCCAAGGTTACCCCGGTCCCCGGCGCGAGTCCCTGCACAGTACTCTGGGCCGCCACAGCCCGCTTATCTCCCCGGGGACCAGTGGCTCTATGCCCCCGAGAGGGACCAGTGGCTCAATACACACACCCAACCTGAACAACAATTTGGTCGATTGTGGCACCCAACCTCGCAGACTTGGGTCGACCTGGGTCTCCCACCTCGGGCGCTGTCCGATCGGCAGTCCGGGCTCTCCAACCCCCCAGCCCGTCTGCCGAGCATAGAGCCACGAGGGTCCCGCCATCCCCCCTCCCCCCGCCACCACCCTACCAGGGCGGGACCCTCGCGCACCCGCGCAGTTGCCCCCTGAGGAAGACTCCCTTCCCAGGAACTTGACTCCCCACAGCCTGAGGACGACTACGATGAGGACTTCTTCTCATCCCTTTATGACATCCACACCATTGAACGGTTTCGACCGGACTTCGTGTCGAGGGACGCCCCTCCCTCTGCCGATCTTGGCCTTCCCTGAGATCGTTGGGCTGCCCCCAGCCCAATACTCCAGACTCAGAATTGTCGCACCTCAGTCACTCACTTCGCTGTGGGAGAGTCCGGCAAAACGCGCCAGGGGTGCAGACGCCGTCCCCACGCCGGGTCAAGACCTGCCCCCGGCACCCAATGCGGCCCCCTTCGGCGCCCTACTTGGGACCCACAGGAAGCACCCAGTTGCCTCCCTCTTTGCCGACAATCCGGTTACCAGGGAGTGGGCCATCTCCATCAGATTGTCGCCTGATACCCAACCGGGCCCCCCCTACTTCGGCCACCATCCCCTTTAAGCGCTAAAGGACTGGGGGACCGAGTAGCCCGGATGGGCATCTTACACACCACTGCAGGGCATGCCTACCTTAGCATGCTCTTGCAGAGGGCGGAGGTACTCTGGCCTGGGGATGACGGCGCCGTCCCAGTGCCTTCGGATACAAACTCCGAACCACACCAGGACGAACCGCGCTTATCAGCGACCCCTTTATGCGACACCTAGTTAACAGGATATCGCATCACTTGGCGGCTGCGGCGGACAGCGCAGCAACAAGCCATTTTAATTGTCTGCTAGTGGCTAGAGACGCGGTTGCACTCTCACTCTCCCCGGCACTCAGGGCATCCCTACGATGTGTCCCGGGCCAGGATCACTCGCTCTTTGGCGAGCACTCCACCTCGGCTATGTCTCTCTCGCTCGAGGAACGCAAGCAGGCGGCGTCCTTTGCCCCCCGGCCTCAGCCACGCCTTTCCAGGCCCCCAAGCGGCCACTTAACTCACAGAGGCCTAAACCTAAACCTCGCCAAAATTTTTGGTTTGGCCAGCAAGCACGGCCCCGCCGGTGACTGGAGGACACTCCCGTAGTGCGCATGGAGCTGCCCAACCTGCCCAGCAAGGCACCGGCCCACTCTTCCCCCCCCCCCATCTGGACCATCGGCTCCCCTGGCGGGCAACCTCTCCCGGCCGCCTGCCAGTGGCGACGTATGGGCCTCAGCCCCTGGGTAGTGTCGGTTCTTCAGGACGGGTTTCGCCTACCGTGGGCTCACCGTCGTCCTCCCCTCATGCGCTCTCCTCCTCCGTCCCCCAGCGACCCCCCCACCTGCCCAGGCGGACGCCCTTCGCCTGGAAGCCCTCGAACTCCTCAGAAAGGGGCCATCACCGAAGTTTTCCAGCCCAACCCGGGTTTTACTCCCACCTGTTCGTGATCCCCAAACCTTCGGTGGGATGGAGGCCCATCCTTGACCTTTCTCCCCTCAACAAGTTCCTCAGACATACCTAGTTCAAGATGGACACGCCCTCCCAGATCAGAGACTCCATCCATCACGTAGATTGGGCTACCTCCATAGATCTGAAAGATGCGTACTTCCAGATCCTTATTCACCCGGCGCACAGACGTTACCTCCGGTTTGTCTGGCAAGCTCGAGTGTTCCAGTTCAAAGCTCTCCCCTTTGGCCTCTCCCTGGCACCCTTCCTCTTCACGAAGGCGTTCCGATCTCTCTCCCAACACAGTCCCTCGAACTATACACAGACGCCTCCAACTCGGGCTGGGGGGGCCCACTTGGGGGACAGTCATGCCTCGGGGATGTGGGACGCACAGATGGCTCGCCTCCACATCAACATATTAGAATTGGAAGCGGTCAGGCTGGCCCTCCTCCACTTCCAACATCTATCTCTCACCGACTGGTTCTCCTCCTCACGGACAACACGTCGGTAGCCCATTACATCAACAAGGGGGGGGGGGGGGGGCTCACTCCATCGGCCTCTCTCTACGGACAGAGGCCCTCCTTCGCTGGTGCCACGCACGGGGAGCCACCCTCCGGTGCGAGACACATAGCGGGGACACGCAACATCCTGGCAGACACTCTCAGCCGGTCAGGGACCCTTCTGCACACAGAGTGGACCCTGAACAAGCTGACACTAACCACCGTCTGGGAACACTGGTTCAGCCCATGGTCGACCTATTTGCGACCCGGTACAACCATCGACTCCCCATGTATGTCTCTCCACTCCCGGACCCCCGAGCGTACGGTCGTCGATGCGCTCTCCCTCCCCTGGACGGGACTCCTCGCCTACGCCTTTCCCCCCTTCCCCATACTTCACAAAGTGATCAGGAAGGGCCAGGCTGGAGAGACCCAAACTCATCCTCATAACCCCGTGGTGGCCGACTCAGTTGTGGTTCCCGGACCTCAGGTCCCTCACTCACGTTCCCCCTCTCCAGCTAGCCCTTGGTGGGACTTACTCAGACAACCTCGCTCGGGCCTCCCTCACTCCAATCCCCAGATGCTTCGCCTACACGCTTGGCTTCTATGCCAGCCAAATTGCGACCACCGCGATGAGAGAGATGGGTCACGTGGTGCACGGCTAACTCGGTCCCCTACCTCCTCCCCTCCAACATCCACATAGGCAAGTTCCTATCCCACCAGATAGGCAATTTCCTATCCCACCTTTCATCCTCTCGAAAGCTCTCTGCTAGTTCCATTCGGGGCTACAGATCGGCCGTAGGCACCACCATCTGACAGCTGGGCGCCCATCATTCGACAATAACTTTCTCCTTAGAGAACTATCTCGGGGGGGGTGGCCCTACGGGAAGCTCAGTCCCCTAGGCGCGCTCCCATGTGGGACCTCTTTCTGGTTCTTGACTCCCTCAGAAACCCCCCTTTCGAGCCCCTCCGTGCTATTCCCTTTGTCATTCTCCCCTTCAAGACCACCTTCCTTCTCTCCCTGGCCTCAGCCAGGAGGCGAAGTGGGATTCAGGTCCTCAGTTGTGACCCTCGGGGACATCGCCTTTCTCAGAGACGGATCGGTCTCGCTTAAGTTCCTGCCTGAGTTCTTAGCGAAGAACCAGGAACCGGGCACGACCTCTCCTTCCCTGGTTATCCGCTCCCTAGCGGATATCTTAGGCAGCGAAGGCAGCGGGGACATGGACCTATGACCCTCTAGGTGCCTCAGATACTACTGGGAGCGTTCCCCCACCCAGGCGTTCCTCTCAGAGAAGCCTCCTTATTTCCATCAACCCCAACAACAAGAAAGACATCTCGGCGGGCTCGATTTCTAGGTGGCTATTCTATACTATCAAATCTGCCTATGCCCAGGCCCACAAAGACCTCCCAGCCCTTTCCCCTCGAGCCCACGAGGTCAGAGCGTTGGCCATGTCCACAGCGTTCCAGCAGCACTCTCCCCGTGTGCCATCTCCTGGAGGCAGCCTACTGGCGTTCGGAGAACCCTTTCATAAACTTTTATCTAAGGGACATCCGCATGACCAGGGCTGATGGTTCTAAGGGGTTTTCATTTGTGGCGGCCAATGCAGCCATAACAGTTAACCCAGGAACCATTAGGGCGCTCGGCCCTCCTCCTATTCCTTTAAATTCTGCTATGGTCTGACATGGTATAGTATACGACGCCAAAATGGGGAGTTTGTATTATACTCCCTGTTTGGCTAAGTATACTTACCATGTCAGACTCTAATGCCCGCCTACCTTCCCCGCTAGCGCCAAGGTTCCCTGGGGTTGCCTTGCGCGCAGGCCTCGTTGAATGACGGACAGTACACGATCTTCGGCATCTTCCGTAATCGGAAGTAGGGTGGGCGTCACGTGACTATCTTATGCCTGCATTTGCCACAAAACTTCGGCCTGACAGAGCTGACTGACAGCCGTTTAATGCTATGGTCTGACATGGTAAGTATACTTAGCCAAACAGATAGATATCATTTATAAATATTGTTTATGGTTTAAAAAAGAAAGTTTTCTTTTGTGCAGATGCATCTTAGTATCAAAAAGTAGTCAGTGTTGGCCTTCATCAGTACTTTGAGCTCTTGTTTTTTTCACTGTCCCTGCTAGATGTACTTGACACGACTGAGTGAAATTGTGGTGTCGGAGAGTCCCAAGGTGACCTATGACCAGAGGGAGATTGCGCTGGAGTCCATTGTGCAACTGTGGCGGATCCCTGGGCTGGTGACAGAGCTGTACCTCAACTACGACTGTGATCTGTACTGCTCCAATCTCTTTGAGGAGCTCACCAAGCTCCTCTCCAAGGTCAGTAGAACTGCAGGATGGGTAGAGAACAGTCACGCAACCAAACAGGAATACTGACTTGCACAACTGCATTCAAGGGTTGTTCATAAATATTGTCCATGCCATGCCTAACAAGTTGACAATTGCGGATTGTGTTGCCATTTGGTAGATTCAAGTGTGGGAGTAAAGCTGATTCTTTGGCTGACATACTTGCAATAAAACCTTTGGATATAAACTAACATGTTCACTCATTCTGGCACTGCCATTTGCAGCTACACTTGGGTTTGCCCTTCTGCAGCCCCAGCATCAGCAGCCTGCTGGGAGCAATCAAATCAACTTGTCATGAGGCAGCCTATGATGTTTGTGTACTGATTTATCTCTAAGCAAGACTCCCTCTTATATGCTGCTTAAGAAGATTTTTTGAGGTCCTTGTTTAGAGTCTCCACGGTATTATTGTGATGTTTTTTTGTGTGTGGCAGAATGCTTTCCCTGTGTCTGGCCTGTTCACCACCCATCTGCTGTCACTGGACGCTCTGCTGACTGTAGTAGACAGCATCGACCAGCACTGTCACCACCGTGTCCTGTCAGCCACCAAATCCTCAGCATCTGCTGAGAGCGAGTCGCAGCAGCTAGAAGGTCAGTGATGTGCTTGTCAGGGTGAAATTGATGAGGATTTGCATGTGCATGTCTGTACGGTGTGCTCTGTACATAAGAGAGCACCTTTCTGTGGGCATCTCCATTGTGCTTTGGTTAGAATGATGAATTTGTGTGTGTTTCTGGAAATGTATTTGAAATGCTTGGTTATCACTAGGATTTTTTTTTAATGAAAAGCTTTTGTCTTCAGAATGTTTCAAGCACTAAAGAACATTAGCATTGAAGCAACATCAGTATCAGTTCTGCACAGAACAACCTTTGAGAGTCTTTATACAATATGTATGCAGTGTTCTCACCAACCTCCGCCACAATCATGATGAATGTGGAGTGTTGCTAAACAACATGAGCTCCCCATTTTTGTGTCTTTGTCTGACATGCTGAAGGGCAATTGTGCTTTTTGTGCTTTTGTCTTGCATGTTGAAAGGAAAGTTACTGATCTCGTTAAGTATTCCAAATGTGATGCCCCTACAATTGACTGGCGTTGTTGTATCCCTGTAAACAGTGAGACTAAGACTTGGGTTTACGCAGGGTCAGCCTCTGGGGGTGGTGGGAAGGAGAGACCAGACCTGAGCTGAGCGGAGCTGCTGAACCAGTGGCGTCTGCTTTCCGAGGCCCTCCCTCCACAGGCTTCACCATGGCACAGTTCCTGTTGCAGAAACAAGAAGCAGGTCAGTTGCTGACAGTGCTCTGTTTGTGAAACAGACATGTACATGACATCATATTTTGATCTTTCTGAGTAACAGGACAGCATGAAGGAATGTTGCCGGAAGATGAAAGGAAATCTTAAATGAGGCAGGGAATAGTAAACAGTAAATAACTAACAAGTAGAGTAACTTGGGGATGTCTCCGTGTTTGTTTGCTCTTTGTGTTCTGTGTTGGCATTTGTGCTAGGCAATTTGGTATTGTAGCAGCATTCGTTTGGAGTTATTGGCATGCAATGATCTCATTATGGGAGTAAGAGTTATCCTACCTGTTTGTTCCTATCCATAAGATGTTAACTTTGAAAACATTCAACTGTACTTGGTCAGCTTAAGTACGTTTTGTATGACAGGTTCTATTCTAGTTTTGATGGATATTATTTAGCATGTTATTCACTCTAAGTCATTGATCTCACTGATTTATCATTGACCTCTTTGGAAACTTTCAACAAGATTTGTTATTTTAAACGTTGCTCAATTTTTAATTCATAGAGCTGATTTTAACAGTACCTTGTGTGCCATTGCATTATTGAATTTTATGACATAAGTATGTTTTTTGAAGTGAGGAATGAAAGCTCTCGTCAGTTCTGATGAGCATGAGAGTTGTCTGAAGTTCAGAATGTATCTTATGTTTGGGCAAAGTGGAGATAGGAGAAAGAAAAAAACAAGAAGAGAATGTTGCTCTTGGCTGAGCACAACCAAGCCATCTGTTCAGCTGCACAGATGTATGTCTCTGTTGATGTTCTGCCAGATCCTGGTCGGTTAACACGAAGAGAACAGAGACTTGGTCCACAGATCAAGCCAAATCGCTTGGCCAAACTAACTGCCAAGATACCTTCCAGGGAGGAGCTTGCTGAATTCAAACAAAAGAAAAGGGTAATGACCTGAATGTGGTTAACTATCAGCTGCTGTTGTGTTTTTTTTCTATGGTATCTGTTTATACAGGGGGGTTAACTCAGACTCTAAGATATGTTTGTATGTCTGAAATAATGTGGTAGGCTAGCGCTGTATTATGGTCAAGTGCGATTTTGTTTCCATTAAGGAAAAAAAAACAACGTATTTGTAAAACAGTGACAAAAAAGTTGCTATGATAATGAATAATAGATTGCATGAGCATAAGGGAGAAGAGAGGGTATAGGTGTACCTGTATGTGGGTCATTCTGTTTGACTGACAGAGATCATTAGCAAACATGCAGTGTAATGTTTGACTGCAATGACGACCTAAAGAAATGGATATTTTGTTACCTCATAGTGTCATTTTTGATGATGTTTTAAAATTTCAGCAGACTTGCTCAAAATGACCAGAGCATGTAGCCTGGATAGGATTCAGAAGTTTACTAGAGAAACATCCAAACATTTAACATGGACAGAAAATCCAAAACAAGGGACGAGTAGCATAATTGAAAAACTTACACTGAGACATACACTACATGAATAGTATGATAATTGATAGTCTCACAAAATTAAAGGTCAGAAGGCTCCAGAAATGCACTCTCGGGAATTAAAGAAAGATTGTTGGTGGCTATGAGTTAAAAAAAATCAATATTTCACAGTGGAAGAGGTTGAAATGATGGTCTGATTCTTATTAAATGTGGAAACGAATGATTCTTATTAAATGTGGAAAATGAAAGAACATGGTTAATCAGTGTGACACAGAAAGCTGTCAGATTCATGCACAGTGAGAATTTATCCTTAATTTGAGGTGAAGGATAAAACATTTCTTGATGTTCAGTGTGTCTCGCATTGAGACTGTTCAGAGAGACTGGAAAGTTTTGTCTTCTAGCTCAGAAGGAGACCCTTGTAGCAAGTTTTTAGAACATTGTTAAAGAAAGTTATTGATAAACTGTAGACTGTAAAAATGAGGAGGAAGTCTTTTCCTAAACGGTATCATGCTTTGTTTATGTACAAAGTGAATTGGTGTTTTAGAGTTTCTTTTGCTATTTGATTTCACAGTGGAGATAAAACTTGGAAATATCAGTGTGAAATAATGAGACAGTTTGTGCTGCCATGTTTCCATTATGAATTGTGCTGCCATGTTTCCATTATGAATTGTGCTGCCTTGTTTCAGTTTACAGTCATAAGTATTTTTGCCCCAGTTTGCAGTAGTTAATTCTTAGTTTGATGTTTTGTTGATGTTGGGTTTTTTTTTTTTTTTTTTTACAATCAATCTGGTTGTAAACAAAATTAGATTTGATAAACGTGGTAGGGATCAGTTTCTGTCTTTCCTGGACTAATCCAAGCTTGGTAGAGTATTCACTACATCACAAAACATGCTGTCCAGATCTGTATACAGGCACACACGGCATACTGTTCATTCACATGATAGACGTGATATGAAGGCTGTATCCAGTCAAAGATGCCAGATACTTTATTCCTGTGAGGGATTTAGACATGATATAAAGTCTCTATCCAGTCAAAGAAGGCAGATGGATCTTTCCCATGAGGGATTTAGACATGATATAAAGGCTCTATCCAGTCAAAGAAGGCAGATGGTTCATTCCTGTGAGGGATTTAGACATGATATAAAGTCTCTATCCAGTCAAAGAAGGCAGATGGTTCATTCCCGTGAGGGATTTAGACGTGATATAAAGGCTCTGTCTAATCAGAGAAGGCAGATGGTTCATTCCCGTGAGGGATTTAGACGTAATATAAAGGCTATATCCAGTGGAAGAATGCAGATGGATAATTCCTGTGAGGGATTAAGACATGATATAAAGGCTCTATCCAGTCAAAGAAGGCAGATGGATCATTCCCGTGAGGGATTTAGACATGATATAAAGGCTCTATCCAGTCAAAGAAGGCAGATGGTTCATTCCCGTGAGGGATTTAGACATGATATAAAGGCTGTATCCAGTCAAAGAAGGCAGATGGATCTTTCCCATGAGGGATTTAGACATGACGGAAAGGCTCTATCCAGTCAAAGAAGGCAGATGGATCTTTTCCATTAGGGATTTAGACATGATGTAAAGGCTCTATCCAGTCAAAGAAGGCAGATGGATCATTCCCATGAGGGATTTAGACATGATGTAAAGGCTCTATCCAGTGGAAGAAGGCAGATGGATCACTCCTGTGAGGGACATGTTGTGCAGGCCTACATTCAGGGGACAGAGTACTTCAACCAGAAACCAGCCAAGGGGATCAGCTTTCTTCAGGAGCAAGGTTTGCTGTCTGCCCCTCTCGACCATGGTCAGGTGGTTGTCTTCCTGAAGGAGAACCCCAAACTGGACAAGAAGATGATTGGGGACTACCTTGGCAGCAAAAAGAACAAAATGGTGCTGGAAGCCTTCGTCAAGTGAGTGGGGCATAGAGCTGTTATGTAGCTTCTGTGATCTCAAATTGGAATGTGAAATTTGAACTTAACTCTCTGCCTACCACATGACTTTGAGCTACATGACTATGAGAATACCATGCCAAGTGAGGTTACTCTGCTACACATACACACTTGCCATAAAGAAACCTCAATAAGAAAAAAAAATTGCTTTTTAACTCGTCTATTCTATAAAAGTAGTGAAAAACATTCAAAGACATCACTCCATCCAAAACAGCCATTTTTTCCCCATTTTTTGAGGAAAAAATGTCGAACAGACTAACTCTACTTAAATGTTCTCGGTGCTAAAACAATTTTCCCTAAATTCACTGTACCCACCCACAATGTCATGGATTAGGAGCACATAGTGATTTTCCAAGTCTAAACAAAGTACTGAAACCTTCAGGAGAAAAAATAGTCATTCTATATGGTCTGCACACTAAGTAATCAATTTTTGTTGTGAAGGAGAAAAAAAAAAACCCCAACTTCAACAATTTTGTTAAACTGAAGGCATCACATACAAGAAGATTTGTCTTCTTACTGCTGAAGGGAAAAAAGTAACGAGAACCGATTACTAAATACTGGACTTTAGATTGTGATGGAGTTCAGCTAAAATGTGCTTTTGCACAAGTGCACTGAGCAATAACCCCCCCCCCCCCCCACCACAGCCCCTGACACACACACTGTAGTGATGATATACCTCTTGTCTGTCTCTTCTTTGCTTTTTGATAAACGAGGCAGTCTGCTTTTTTTTTTTATAGGCCAGTGTTTATGTTCATCCTTTTCTGCTTGCTTTTGTTCAGCAAATAAATTTGTTTCTCACTAAAAGTCTTCTAAAATTCTCTGAAATCAAAAGGCTAAAGGTGACGCTCCCACAGGCAAATCATGGGACACACCTACTGACTGGACAGGTTTCCTGGCTGTCAAAACACGCAAAACTCTTTGGGGGTTTTACTTCTTGTAGTCTATCACTTCAGTCAACAATTAAAGAATCTCTACCAACTTTTGTTTTTCGAATTTTCTTTTTTTAGGGGGGCTGGGCCCAGCAGCAATGGGCAGTTCGACATCGCCATTATCATCACCCAAATCATGATCTATTCCGGCCTCAAAATCGGTCGGCAGTTGATCTGTCTTTATAATTAGGTCAAGATTGATGTCCGAATCTTCTTCAAGAGTGTAGCCGGCAAATATGCTCCCTTCATCCCTATCACATCCGGAAATGAAATCTACAAGTCGCATAGTTACTTGATCCTCCATTCTCCCAGAAAATCTTTGCGAAAAAAAGCTGAACTTTGAAAATTCACAGCAGCAAAACTACTCCCCACCAAAACTGTTGCAACAACAAACAAAATGGTGTCCAGAAACTTCCGTACCAGAAGACTCTTCTGTCACATTTGCATTCTGGGATATGCGATGGCGAAAGTGAAAGTCGTTGACCTTGTATTCAGCGGTTGATCTGGTATTCAGAAAGAGGAAATCTCGCGGTCAATCTCGGTCAATGCGGTAGGCAGTGGGTTGATGGAAGACTCCCATTCAAGAGGGACATGGTTCCCTCTTTAACTCGCTTGCATCCCTGATGTGACCTGTTTAGTCAGCCGGGCTGTAAGCAACACGGTACCTGTCCCAGGCACATCTGGTCCCCTGTGGAGCAAGTTTTTTTTTTTTTTTTTCTTTCTAAAGTTCAGTACCTGCCAGGAAATAAGAAGATAGGCCTCTGTGAACTGCAGGGCTGCAAGTCAGCTGGTGTCGGTATTAAGAAATTAAGAAGAAAGAAAAGCCCTTTGCTTATTGCAGAATAATCTTAAGCGTTACTCTGGATGTTTCCAGATTGTAAAGTACAAAATTAATGACACTGAAAATAAAACTGAAAGAGATGAATGATTTCAAAAGTATTAACCCTTTAATGACCAAAACTATGTGCAGGCTGTAGCTGAGGAATAATGAATGACTTTTTACTTAGTTTCTTTGTTATCATAACTCAGTACCACTTAGAATATTTCTTGTGAAACCATAAGTTGGCTTGGCCACAAAAAACTGTTTTGTGATGCTTAAATATTGATAAGAAAGTTTAAAAAAAAATGTGACATTTGTTAACAAAAAGGGGGACACAAGTCTAAGTGGAAAATGCTGTTTGAACCCTACCTGGGCATTAAATATAGAAGCATTAACAACAAACAGTAATGTACCCCGTTGCCAATAAATGAGGTTGGTAAATCATGCTCAGTTGCATTTCTCCTTGATACCATCTTGAAGTATTCAGTCCAGTTTTATTGCTAGGAAACGCATACTGTACACTGGATGAGAACAAGTTCTGTATAAAAGTAAGGGGATATACTATGTGTTACTTCATTTACATCCTATAAGCTGTTGAATGGAAAAGTTCATCATTGTTTCTACAAGTTTCATTTGTGGTAAGGCACACAGATCATTTTTACACAAGTCAGGCATGCTGTTAGGGAGTGAAAGCGGTTGCAGTGTAGTCATGTGTTGCAATGTTAAGAATTGATAATTTATCGTATGTACAAAAAAAGTGTGTGTTCTTGTTCTTCCAGATGAAATGTTTTTTTTTATTGTGTGATTCTGTCTATCAGTCTGGACATATGCATGCATACACACACACAGACACACACACACATCATACAAGCACACATACATGCATGCACACACACACACTCTCACACACACACACACACACACACACACACACACACACACACACACACACACACACACACACACACACACACACACACACACACACACTTTAATTAATCGGCCAAATTGATAGCAAAGGAAGCTCGGCTACAGTGTGAAGTTTATGTGCAGTTTTTGTCCACATGGAAGGGAGTTAGGAAGCAGTTGACCAGATCAACAATGGACCTGTGTAGTTGTTGGTCTTGATGCATCTCATAAGATAATGGCCCATGGAAGAGGTCACACAAGCTTTGGAGTTTTTCTTCATGTTTAATGCTCTGGTGTTTAGGAAAGGGGTTTCGTGAGCCACGCAAAGGCGGGCAGTGAAGATTAATTACTTCATCCGTTTGATTAAGATTTTCTTTTTCTTTCTTTTTTTTTTTTTTTTCAGTCTTTTGACTTGAAATCTTAGTAGAAGACGAAAGGACGCTGCTGAGAGCTTAGTCATTTGTTCAAAATATTGTATGAGCAGGATGAACACACAGTAGATATTCATGTTCCCTTTCTCCTTCATTATTTTGTAATTGTGAGTTTTGTTAGGAACACAACAGACATTTCTCCCATGGCTGGAAAAATGAATGGATTATACTTACCAAGATTTTCAACTTTTATTCGTCGTGAAACTGATTAAACAAGATCTTTGCATTACATGGCTTCATCTTTGATCTTATGAATATTTGATGTTGGGGCACAACAGGGTGCCTTCTGTGAACATCTTTCAAGAAGAAAATTAACCAACTTTTCTCTCAGCCCTCACTGTTGAGGGAGGGGGAGGGATGGGAGATGGCAGGAGGGAGGTGTGTGTGTGTGCGAGTGTGTGTGCGTGTGTGTGTGTGTGTGTGTGTGTGTGTGTGTGTGTGTGTGTGTGTGTGTGTGTGAGAGAGAGAGAGAGGGATATTAGATTTGGAATTATTCCATTTTATATTTTAACAGAATTTTGTACATTCTAGTTCATAATTTCATTTGTTGGTCCCACACCAATTTTGTTCTATGTCTGTTTAGGAAATAACTAGTGATCCAGAAGAATATCAGGTGAGAACTAGAAGCTGCAGTGTCTTATTTTTTGTTGTGGAAACTGTTTCAGATCTTTCAACTTTGAAGACATGCGTATAGATGAAGCTTTACGGCTGTACCTGGAGACATTCCGTCTACCTGGTGAAGCACCGGTCATTGCCTGGATCATGGAACACTTCTCTGAACACACTGGCATGTGAGTTGGAACATCAGAAAGGCATCACAGGGTTCCAAGAGGGTGGTGCAGTGTAGAAATAGATGGTAGTTAGCAGCTGAAATTGAGTATTGTAGAGTATGTACTGATGCTGGTCATACTAGGGTTAACAGCATGCTGTAGTAGTCCAGCAAGTGGGAAGTTTGCAAGTCAAGGTATAGTTCAGGATGCTATGAGACAACTGACCTGGTCACCAAAAAAACAGTGGGTCATGTACAAGATCAATGAATAGTGTAGAGTGTCCCATCTTCATTGAATCAGAAAGGGCTCTACTGAACATTACCAATGCAAGTCAACAACAGTGGAAGTTCATTTGATGCATGACTGGTGGTGGCTGGAGTGGATAGCTAGCTCTCTGCTGGCACTCAAACTGAGATGGGAATGATACTCATATTATGAAGGAATGGTGTGTTTGTGAAAGAGAAAACAGACACGCAGCTTGTTAATAACGTATGAGAATATATGAAAGATTGGAATAAAATGTAGAAAAAGACTTGGATGTGGAAGACATTAAAGTTATGTGAATTCTTAGGGATGGAACTACAAAGGACACATGCATGATATGATATCAATCATAATTTACCTGTGAAGTGGACTAATTAGTTAAAGAGAAAAGACCAAGGTGGTTTGAACAATGGATACACTGTGGTCATAACCTCTTGTGTTTCTGGGCAGTGTATCTGGAATCCTAATCCCAGTGTATTTTGTGGATTCTTTCATGAACATGCAGGCTAAGGTATTTGAATCTCATGCTGAACATTTCATGCATGAAGACACATCAGTAACGAAAGAACATGAATGTTTTCTTGTGTGCAGAAGAGCAATGGAGAGCCATTCTTCAATACAGATGCAGCATTCACACTGACCTACGCCATAATCATGTTGAATGTTGACCAGCACACCACAATGTCAAGAAACAAAGCATTCCATGACCATGGATGTGAGTGGGATGGACTTGAATGTGTGTGTGTGTGTGTGTGTGTGTGTGTGTGCACCCTTCTGTATATGTGTGTGTGTGTATTGTGTGTGTGTGTGTGTGTGTGTGTGCGTGTGTGTGTGTGTGTGTGTGTGTGTGTGTGTGTGTGTGTGTGTGTTCTTTTTCTTGTTCTTGTTGGCTGCAGTAATTACATGTTTGTTGTCATTTGACTGCCATAATCTGAGGATAATGTGTGACCTATTCATACACAGGATTTCTTAAGATACTTCACAGAGAGGGCTTAAACTTCTTTTCAGTCAGGAATTCTTAAAATCCCTGAAGATGTGAATTGTTCTCTGCAAGCTTAGTTTAAAGATAGGAGCTTGAACTTCGAAGCAACTAAAGGGTGAAGTCTTCTTCTGTTCTACACTGCACAAACAACAGAGTACAGGCAGAGATCTATGCAGACTTGCTCCATGATTCATGCATATTGACCCACATTGCCAACTAGCTATACTTGCTAAAGCTTTTTCTGTTTTATAAACACAGTAGATTGGCAAGCTCCCCAACCACAGCTCTTCTGCAATTCAGTGGAATTGGAAGAGCTGTCTTTCTGGGAGTCTCTGCCATATCAGGATCTTTGGAAACAAGAAGGCAGATAAGCTGGTGAAAACATGACATAAAAAGAAACAACCACATATACTAGGAAAGAAACATCAGGCACAGGCAGAAGCATTGAATCATTCTTAAAGTTGCTGACAGAAAGGGAGAACTGTCCCTTTTTCTCATCCTTAACAATCCAAACAAAAGCCTAATTCCGATTTGACATGGAACATTACCATATGATTGAAATCCTCAACTTGAGGTTCCAGAAAATGATATTGAGAGAGCTGGGAGCTGATCATGCCTCCATAGTCAGTCAGTCCGGAAGAGAGATTGCCCTTGGTGAGTTCTCTGAATTGCACCATACCAAACCACTATACTTAAACTAGCATAATTTTCGCACCTTTTCCCCAAAGTAGTCCTAGTATTTAGACAGGTAAGTATTTTGTGAAAGTACTTTTATTACTAACATTTTTTTTTTTTTTCAAGAGAGAAGCAAGGGATCCTTGTGAGTTTCTTCACTGGCTACAACCAGCTCAGTGTACATATGAACATTGAATTTCATGCTCATTGCATCACCAGCTTACCCCAACAGTCAAGGGGACCAAACATCCTTCAGCAGTGCCCATTCTTGAAGCGATGTGAGAAGAGGTGTGGCCAACTGTAACTGCATGGAACATCAAGCTCTTCAAAGCTGACAGGGCTTGGAAAAGGCAATGGCATTTTTCACTGGATGAATGTCTTAGCAGCAACCTCAAAGGTCCCAATCCAGCATCTCTGATCACTTACCCCAGCCCACCTTCCACCAGTCCCCCTCCCCTCCTTTCTCTCCTACATCCACTATTCTTTCTGTCCCTATTGAGAGTCATATTGCACAAAGTTACAAGTGTGAGTTGGGACTAACGACTGGTCTGCACTGTGTTGGGCTGCTGCAAGTAAATGTGAGAGAACTTGCGTACTCAAGTACACTCACCTTGATGACATCTTTAGCAGCAAAGAGCATGGAGTGCACAGCAGGATTTGTTCTCAATTTTTCAACCCTGGTCCAGTGCAAACCCCAGCGATTTGTGATCCCCAAAGCCTCAGGAGTCGGGGTGGGAGGAGAGGGGAGATTAGGGAGCATGCATATTCCTACTTGCTGCATGTACACACTTGGCTCCAGTGTGGTCCCAGGTGGCTCCATTGGTTTCAGTGTGGTACATCAGAAGTGACTGTTCCATTTTCATGGACAATGTCAGTTCAGCTGTCACACTCCCAGGAAGGGGCTCAGGAGGTAGGAGTCGTCACTTAAGAACGGTTTGTGAAGATTGGGAACAGAATCATTTAATGATACTGATGGCAGAAACGGAGGATGATATGTGACAGACACAGGATAGCCCCAGCTGTGCGCAGTTGGCATGGTTCTTTGATTACCTTGGCAGTTTTCTGTTCATATGTGCAAATTTCCTTGTTCATCTGTGCAGGGGGGGTTGTTTTTTTTTGCTTACCTTTACAAATTTCCTGGTTCACTATGCATTTTTTTGTGTGTGCTAATCTGTGCAAATGTTGTTGCTCATGTGTGCAAATATTCTTGCTCACCAGAGTTAGGACCTGTATTTCACCATCATCAGGTCAAAATTGACTGGACTGTGACTCTTAAGGCGCATTTATGGCTCATTTGCTGTATGTCTGATCAGCCATCCAATGAAAGAAGTATGGACTTTGGTCTCCCATCGAAAATTTGAGTGACTGATGAGTCGGCATATTGTCATACTTTGCACCAGTTGGATGTGCATGTATGCTTCTAAAATGGAATGCAAAGTGCCCTGTTTGTTAGAAATGTGGTTTTTCAATTTTTAAATTACTGTATGTTGAGAGAAAATAGAAATATGCATTTTCTTTTCCTTTCAGCAATTTAAGCACAATGTGTCCCATGTGAATGGAGGAAAGGATTTCGATGAGGACATGCTGGAAGAAATCTTTACGGCCATCAGGTGAGTGTACTTTGCCCTATGTGCTTAATCCAAAGCAAAGGTATACAGTTAGTTACCACATCTCCAAACTTTGAGATTTACTTTGATGGGGCCTACGATTGTGAACACATCAACTTTTCTACTCTTTGTAGAAGCAGGTTGTTGTTAATTTTTAAGATTTTTTTTTTTAGCTTTTTGTTCTAGGCATGATCATCATATCTATTGGCCCAAATCAAATTGTTAAAAATATCTTGAAAATTATCAGCAAAATGTTCATAAGTTTAAAGCAACACATGAAGCTGAAGCTTTGTAACCTCTAGTTTTATCAGTGGAATTAATTTGATTCCCCAGATACATTTAGACAGAAGCAGTCATGGTCTTTGAGATAAACACACTTGCAGCTAATACCAAAAGTACTACCTGAGAAACAATGAGAGAAGCATGTCAGGTTTCTTATCATCAGACTTACATAACATATTCATGTTTGGAGATTTAAAGTGCAGTTTAAGAAATATGTAAATTCCACAGTCATTACACCTGTAACAATTTTTAACGGTACATTTAGGAAGAACATGCCAGTCTCTCCCTTGATCCAGTTTCCAGTTCCAACCACTGTTTTCTTTGTTGTATTTATTTTTCTTAAACTTGTGACTAATTTTCTAATGGTTTCATATTTGGGCGTTATTTTCTTTGAAAATCAAAAGTGTTGTCTGCTAGTTTAAAGTGTATATGTTTCTATGTCTGGTTTCATGTTCTTTGATGATTATTTGGATATGTGGTTTAATTTTTCTTAAAATTCTTTTCCCATATGAAAATACCTTTTTGAGTAAAAGATTGAAACCAAACATTAATTCTTTTATTTTCCTCTCTTTTGTAAGATTAGTTGAATATTCAAGTTTATTTAATCTCTGGCGTTTTTTACAGTTTTCCGTGAGAGTTGAAAATGTCGCACATTTGTTAAATTCATGTTCTTCAAAATAATGTTCATAGCCAGTGATTTGGTGCTTGTGATTTAGAAATATTTTGTATGTTTTTATTCATAATTATTCTTTGGTGCTGGCTGCATTCATGTTCATGTGTATGCATGCTTACCATTGATGTGCAGAAATGAAGAGATTGTGATGCCTGCTGAGCACACTGGTCTTGTCAAGGAAAACTACCTGTGGAAGGTATTGTTGGAGTGTGATCTGTACCAAATTTGCCTGTGCCAAACTGTACTAGATACCGTGTGGTTGTGGGTACTCATTCAGGCACCAGTTTTAATTTGAACATTCTTCTGCCAGCTGACCACTGAGATGTCTTGGAGCTTTTGGTATAGATCTATTCAGACGCGAATTTTCTTTCCATCAGCATTTTGCTATTTGTACCTATGGTCAAGCTAAAAGTTATCCAGCAGGTAAAAGTTGGGTTTTTTTTTTTTTTTTTTTTTTTTTTTTTGATGCTGTTGATAAGTCATGTCCATTGCTTCACTTACCTGTGCTGGATATTGTTCTTCTTGCCATGTAGGCTTCTCCTCTTTAAGATATTGCCTAATCATGTGTTATCAGCCACAAACGCTTGGCCAACCATAGATGGTTGTTAATGTCAGTGATACATAACTACAGAAGTAGATCGACTACTCGGATGTTCTTAGCCTTCATCATTGCACTGTAGACTATTCCTCAGTGCATCCAGTATTGTATTGGAGTCACTACACCTTTCCTTTCAAATGCTTGAAAGAGCAACTTTAAAATGGTGCTATGAGAAAGTGAAGTTTTGCTTACCCAGAGTGCCTCATTACTCTATTTCGAGTGTATTAGCACTTTTACTTTTTGGCGAGCATGACAGCCTCTTCACCAAATGGCATTCTTTGAAGTAAAGTGTATCAGTTCAGCTGTTATTACATGGTCAATACTTGTTTGAAACTGTTGTCATAGGAAACGGAACTGCTGGTTTTTTTTTTTTCATTTTGGTGCATGCATGCTAGTGGTACAAAGATTAATTTTGCTGATTTACGCATTCTTTAAGTCTTCTGTCTCAGCTGTCACATCACATAGAATTCTATTTTCTGCTGCCCCGTCATTCTGTTCCTCTCCATTCTGCCCTTCTCCAAACACCATGTTACACATATGTAGATGATCATATCCAGACAAAGACAAATCTCACTACTTTCATTGCCATCTATTCCATTCTTAAACACCTTCCTACATAAACAGATAATCATAGCCGGGCAAATATCCTCACTTCATCTATCAACCTACCCAACCCTAAAAACACCATTTTACATGTGCATATGGTCATATCCAGACAAATCTCTCTTGTTTCGTTATCATCCATTCCTTTCGTAAACGTCTTCTAACATAAACAGATAACTCTTAACTAGATGAATCTCACTTCTTTCTTACCAACCATTGCTTCTTGAAACATTTTACAGGTACAGATAATCATAGCCGGACAATCCACTTCCTCCACCATCCTATTCTTCCACAAACACCCTTTCACACAAAAGAACAGACAATCATAATCAGAAAGTTGTAGAATAGAGACTGAAGAGATGGTTTCAATAATAGGGGAAATTGCTTTCCAATCTTTTTGACCCAATAACAGAATGCTTTTCTGTTTTTTTTTTTTTTTTTTTTTTAAAAACTTATCTGAGGAGTTATCCACTTCAACAGCGGCTAAAAAAGAGCATACTCCTCCATGGCAGATGCTTTTTCTTTTAAAAATCACACAAACGCACCAGTTTGCTTATAGGTTGCAACTGGACAAACAGCCATTAAAAAGAAAAAGAATATTTTATTTGTTTACTGTTTCTTTTTATTGTTGAAGGTGTTGCTGCGAAGGGGGGCGACCAAAGAAGGCGTGTTTCTCCATGCTCCTACCGGGGCCCTCGACTCTGAATTGTTCACACTGATCTGGGGTCCCACTGTGGCTGCCCTGTCCTTTGTCTTTGACAAAAGCAGTGATGAGACCATCATACAAAAAGCTGTCTCTGGGTTCAGGTACATGCTATGTTGGGTGGTATGAATAAACCGACCATTTTCAGTAAGCTGCTTAGCACTGTTATGGCCAGTCTCTATTCTGCGGTCTGTTGTTATGACAATATAGCATAGAATGAGAACAAATAACTTAAAAAGATCTTGGAGGTAAAAGTTAAGTTTCATGTGCATCCCAGCTGTATTTTAGAGTCTACATTAATACCAATATTTCTTCCACAGTTTTCATGCTTCTCACTCTCTTGAAGGGTATATATGTTTTTTGGTTTTGCTTTTGTTAGTTCTTACATGTATATCTTAGTTGCTTTGGATATAAAAAGAATGGGAAGTGTCATCAGCTAAACAACCAGAGATCTTGAACTCTTTTATTATGAATTTTTTTCAGTGGCTCTGATTGGTACATTGATGACAAAACGTGTTTGTATTCCTATGATAAACAGTCACCTATATTTGATTGAAAACAAAATTTGCTGATCAGCTGGTGTGTGTGTGTGTGTGTGTGTGTATTTTCAGAAAATGTGCCATGATCTCTGCGCATAACAACATGAGCGATGTTTTTGACAACCTTGTGATCTCCATGTGTAAATTCACCACATTGCTCAGTGCTGTTGAGGTAAGTGCTGAAATGAAATCTATCTGCATCCAATTCATTGAAGTCAGTATTTAGTTAATACATCCTTGTTGATGGCAATATTTTTTTTATTTTGTCAGTGTCAAAAATCAGCTGGAAACAATTTATCAAGAATCATGAAATCACAAAGAACTAAATGCAATTAACCTTTCCAGAGTCCTGAGAACATTCCAGTGACCTTTGGCAGCAACTACAAGGCCAAGGTAGCGGCTCGCAATGTGTTTGCCCTGGCTCATCGCCATTGTGACATTCTGCGAGAAGGCTGGAAGAACATCCTGGACTGTATGCTGCAGCTGTTCCGTGCCAAACTCCTGCCCAAATCTATGATCGAGGTATTGTCAGCTAATTCTGTTGAGGTCATGTTCAGATGTCATGTTGTATTCACAGTCAAAATCTTGAATGTTGACTTTGTTTCCTAAACAAGTTTCTCTGGCAAAAAGGGGAAAAAAAAAGAAAGCAAAAAGAAAGGATCTGAAAGTGGAAAGTAGATGGAGAGGTTAAAGTCTTACTTGATGAGCCTTTGTTTCCATATCAGATTTTTTTCCTAGCCCTCTTCAAATGCTTGCTGCATGGAAAAAACTTTGTTTCTCTCTCTGCAGTTCTGTTTCTCTCTCTTTTTTCAAGACATCTGTGTGAGAACTATATTTTTTCACCAACTTCTTCTTATCTTCTGCCTTTTGCCTCATGTTCTTGTGTCATGTGTGTGTTTGCATGCATGCATGTATGCATGGGTGCCCACATGCATGCGCTTGTGTGAGTGTGTGTGCATGTGTGCGCATGCGCATGGATGCAGGCATAACTCTGTATGTGCTTGTGTGTGTGTGTGTGTGTGTGTGTGAATGAGTGAGTCTTAGGAACGTTGTTAGCACTTCGGCTTTTTTTCTCATGTCCAAACAAATGTTTTTCCATCCATACATGGCATGGAACATTACCATGTGATCAGGATCCTAATGAAAATAGGGAGAGCAGGGAGCTAATCATGCCTCCATAGCTGGTTAGGCCAGAAGAGTGATTGCCCTTAGTTCTCTTCCTTAGTCCATATTCAAATATAGTTCAGTTTTTCACCTTTTCTTTTATGAGGGAATACCACCCCCCCCCCCCCTTTCTGTTCTTTGTAATCATTTACAAAAGAGTAATATATCAAAATTTCATATTTCAGAATGTCTTTAACCAACAGCATGCTCACAGGACCCCCAGTTCTCACAGAGGCTGTTTACCAGACTTGGGGCAAGGAGCGGTGAACTTAGCACGTTGTTCAGTCAGGTACATTTTTAGGATTCCTGGTATCTAGAAGCGGTGAACTTAGCCATTGGTGAGACAGATTTGAGTTGAAGGAGGATGGTGGTAAAGAAGAGCAGATGACTGAACTGACTTGCTGTCTTTAGTTTGTAGTCTGTTTTACTGTATCTGGAATGGGTCAGGCATGGAGTGAAGCCAGGTAAATGTTGGGAACAACAAAAGATAATTATGGTTCAAGGAAAAGTACCCATAATGTGCTCATTTATTCAAATATTTCTTTTGAGTGTCTTCAAGGAATAGCAGGTCTGATCCATTATAAATGTTTATCATTAATATTATTCATTCATCTTTTACTTTGGTTGTGTGTGGCAGTTGAAGACTTTGCTGATCCCACAGGAAAAGTGTCCATTGTGAAGGAGGAAACAGCAGCTGTGACAAGGTGACAGCAGTTCTCTGATGCCCTCTGTTTATCGGAGTGTAACTAGATAATTCAGTGTTTATCACCTTTGATACTTCCTGTTGTTTCTTGTTTATGGCAGACAAGCAGCACAACCCGGTGTTAGTGCACTCACAGTAGCTATGGCAGAATCATAGATTGTGAACCTATGTAGTGGCAGTTCGTAGTGAACCACCTGGAAAGGGATGAAACAACCAACATTGTTCTTTTCCCCTCTACATTTTTTGTTTATTTGTTTCTGACGTTTCAGGTAGTAGTGGATAATGAACTTTCACACTTTTAATTGTATTACTCAAAACATTCTGTAAATTTATTAAACACAAAATGAAGATGTGCCTTGCGTCATTGCGAACAGGTAGCTGAGAGATTGGAATTCACATCTGTAAAGATGCTTTCAGTATTGCCTTGACGGCTGTAATTGAGAGTCAAGATTAGGGAGTCTTCTTTTTTTCTTTTTTTTATAGTTTCCTTTGTTCATTTTTTTTTCGTATAAATATGTACAGTTGTAAAAATTAAGATCTGTGCTGCTAGAATGCAAAAAATAAGATCTATTGAAAATTAGGTAGGTGGATGAAAATAACAGCCTAAGCTGAACACAGTTGCATAAGCACATGTACGGCACACAGAAGCTCATGCATGTGCAGACACTCAGACATGCATGCACTTGTGCATGCACACATTCTCAGGGATGTGCATATAGTGTAAACTACATCAGCAATTGGACATTAGTGTAAATGTTTCTACAGGAGTATATAATTTGTCAGGATTTTTCACTGTAATTCAATGGACTTGAAAAGATTGATTCTAGTCATTAAAGTAAGAGAATGATCAAGAACAGCTGCTTTTTGTGCAAGTGCACATCTGCTTAAATTGGGTCCAGTGTAGTTTAATAAATGGTTCTGCATGTGCAATTAATAAACATTAATTTTCACCAAAAAAAAAAGTTTTATTAATACTTAAGACATACCTCATTTAAATGGACCGTCTGTCTCTTGCTGTCTCCCTCCCCCCTTTCCATCTTTCGTACTATTTTTCATTAATTTACTTACACAGGAATATAATACTATGCACAATCAACGTCACTATTATAGCTGCTATTATTGGTTTATCGCTTAGATTAGACCAAGGTCTTGGTCATCGATGAACATGTAATTTTTTTTTTTCTTTTTTTCTTTAGTTTTTTTTTTTTTTTTTTTCAGACAGGAACTCTGCTGCATACTATGTGTGTGCACAGGAAACTTTTTCATGCAGTGACCACATTTCTAACTCGGCCAAATTTTGACTTTTGGTCTAAGCAAGGCACATTATCTGTTACTTTGGTTCTATTCCAAATGCTGAACAAGATGCCCTTAGTAGGTTTTAAAGATCCTCATTCAGATATTATATATTGTACCATGTCAACATCTTGCAAGGGTGTGACAAGTATGTTAAATTTTCATGGGTAGTGAAAGACCAAGATGTTTTACGTGATATCAGTTTTGGAGACATATCTGTGTTTTATGATGGAAAAAACTTTCACCAGTTTCCTTTACTTTCTGTATCTCATGGAGTTATGTTCCCATCGTTTTCCTTTTTGCCTGTTCTTTCATTTCAGAGAATATAAGCCCATTTTTTGTTGTTGTTTATTTTTGTTATAAGTGAGCTGTTACTGAAACTGGCCCCACCTTTTTTCTTTCAGATCAGAGTCTGGGGTGCTGAGTAGCTTTGTGTCGTACTTCTCCCTGTCGGAGTCAGCGTCCTCCAAGGGCCCCACAGCAGAAGAAGTGGAGGCAATGAAGCAAGCTCAAAGCTGCGTCAAAGACTGTCATCTGGAGTCTCTCATCAACGACACAAAATTCCTTCGCCATGAGTCCCTCAGTGAACTGGTTAAGGTGTGTTTTGTCACTTCTGTTATTTTAGAGCTAGATGTGACAAGCCTCCTTAGGTTAAGTATTTTGGGTGCAGAGGGATTTATGTGGGGGTTCCTTTGTGATGGTCACATTTTGTAACGGTACCTTCTCATTCCATTATTTCCTCCCGTGCCTCTGCATTTTATCACCCCTCTCCCTTTTCTTACATAACATTGTTTGATTTTTTTTTATTGTTGTTCACTCATGCTATTTATTTAAAAGCTTGAACTGATGATTACACGTTGATGTTTAGATGTGTTTAGAGTCTAAAATCATCAACATTAATGAACAGATTTTAAGCACACAAACCAGCCTATCCTTTTCCATGTCTTTCCTCTGACACCCTGTCCACACAGTAAAATTTTTTTGATTCCGTTTTAGTGACCATAATATGATCAGGTTTTTTTTTTTGGAGCACTGAATTTTGTATAAAGTGTCTAATAGGAGCGTTTAACATTTGTTATGCTTCTCATATGCCAACTCAGAAAAACAGTAAAGTGGTTCCTGCTGTTGAGACTAGTTGTGATGAGAACACTGCAGAGTTAACGCGACTTTGTGCAGGCACTGATAGCGGCCTGTCAAGGAGCAGAAGAGCAAGGTGCCCTAGGTGGTCAGTACGATGAAGATGCAGGCGTGTTTTTTCTTGGAGCTGCTGGTGAAGGTGGTGCTGCAGAACCGCGACCGGGTCATGGGCATCTGGTCGGCCGTGCGGGACCACCTCTACTGGGGTGTTTGTGCGCTCACGTGAACCAGGGCTGCTGGTGGAAAGGGCAGCCGTCGGCCTGCTGAGGATGTCCATCAGACTTCTCCGCCGGGAGGAGATGGCTGGGCAGGTTGGTGTTTTTCTGGGTGGATGAGAGACCAGGGCATGTGTATTTGTCTCGCTGTTTTAAGATAATTAACATTTGACGTAATATGCTGTAAACTGTACTGGAATCTTAATTTCAAAGAAGTATTGAACTTCATAAGCTTTTCGCAAATTACAGCAGGTGGATTCAGAGTTTGTTGGGAGTATGAAATAAGATTTGGGGAGATAAGCTTCCTTTTTTTTTTTTTTATTTAACATTGAAAGTTTTGTTTTTTTTTTAAGATGGATTGTATGTTTAAGTGATTGGTTCTTGATTATGTTTTTGTAATAATTGGTTTGTTTACTCATCTTAGGATCCCCTTGTTATATGTTGAAAGTTTTTTTAAAATAATGCTTGGTTTAAAACTGCATTTTATTGGCTTCCACAGTGGCCTAGTAATAGTAAAATGTGCCTTGTTGATGAAGAAAACAGTAATATTAAACAAGAGTCAGCAACACTTTTGTTCAGAGTGTCATATGTAGGAGAAAATGGATACTGGGAGTGACCATGAGAGACCTGATGGGCTGTGTGAATGCCTGTCAACTAGGTGCTGGGAGCTCTGCGCCTGCTGCTAGTGTTGCCAGGCCCTGTGCTGCACTCCCTGGCCCGCCAGCTGACCTACGGTCTGCACGAACTGCTGCGTACCAATGCTGCCAACATCCATGCTGCTAATGACTGGAGCACCCTCTTCACCCTGCTGGAGGTGGTGGGGGCCGGAGCAACCCTCCGCCTGTCATGCAGGTGGACAGCGATGTGGATGTGGCCCAGGTGCTGCATGATGCAGGTGAGAGCTGTGGAACACATGTAGGTGGCATTTTTGGGTCATGTGAATAGCGTAGGACATCTGGGTTGATGTAAATTATCATTACAATCATATCAGATTTTTTTTTTTTGTTGACAAAGATAAATTCTGTACCTTAAAAAGAAAAGAATTGTGAGATACAAATTAGATACATTTATCTGTAAAATAAAAACATTAATCCATCTAAAAGGAAATCCCTGTTGAGTGAGAAGTAGTTTTAAGTATACAGGAAAAATGAAAGGCTAAAGACTAGCCAATAATAAATCAAAGAAAATCTGAAGATGTCTCACAGGCTGAAACAGGAAGAAGTGAAGAGTAAATCGAAAAAAAAAAAGAGAGAAATGACTAAAGCAGGTGTTTGCAGTCCTGGACTGTGAGAGGAAACTTAAAATTCACTGTTTTTTTTATTCTTTTTTATTAACTTCAGATTTACTGGGGGTTTTTTCTTTTGCATAACTTCAGATTCACTGCTTTTTTTTTTTTTTTTTTATTATATGACTTCAGATTCACTGTTTTCTTTATCTATTTTGAAGGAGCTCAGAGTGACAGCGAGGTGGTGGAGGAAGGTGGTGCTTCATCGGCCAGTGACCGTGGCTACACCTCAGACAGTGAACTGTATGAAAGTGCCAGCCGTCATCAGCAGCCCCACCGATCCAGTCCTGAACTGGCTCTGAGACCTGTGCCTGACAATGGCAGCTGGATGTTGGTGGGTTGGATCATCACCTGCCTGTTTCTATACTGAATGATTTATTCATGAGATGTTGGTTGAGGTAATGAGAAAGGCTTTTCATACAACTTGAAACAGTCCTTGAGGGGTAAGACAGAGACCTCAACTTTTTGTCAGTCCCTTGGCCCAGTATATGAGGGCAGAAATGATCTCCTCTCCCATGCTGCTGAACTTTGTCTGCCCATGGAAAAGGAACAGGTACCCATTGACAGCTTGGTGGACAGGATGTGTGAATCTGATAACCATGCTTAACAGAACTTCACCGGCTTTGGGGACAGAGTGTTGCCCTAGGCTGTGCCATTCCCTGAATGTTCTCTTGAACATTTCGTGAATTGATATAGTCAGGAGGAGAGTTATGACTGAAAGACTTTGTTAGAACCTCCTAAATGTTTTGTAGTGGCAAAGTATGTGAGGTCTTTAACCAGCAGTTAAAGGGACATTTGATACAATTTAAAGGGAGCTGGGGAGATACGGTTGATTCTTGTTTTCTTTCCTCCACTGGATGCTTTTGGGTGCCATTGAATTCTGTTTTCGAATTCTTTAAGGTGACAATATCACAGAACTATAGACAGCGGGATACCTTCATTTGAGGCCATGGGAGTAGCAACATAGTCAGTCCTATCTTTCCTATTCTTGTCCATCTGTGCTACTAATTTTTGTTTGTATGTTATCCTTGCTTAGCACCTACCAAGAAAGATTCAGAAAGTGAAGCTTGTTTGATGTGCAAGGACACATGCACATGAGTAACACGGATTTAAATTCTTTGTTGCCTTTCTAGCCAATTTATCCTAATAAGAGTAACAGCAAACTGAGGAATGAGTAAATATCAGAAAAGAAGCTATTGATTAATAAGCAGGGGAAATAACTTATCTGCATTTTCTTGATGGCAGTTTTTTTTTTCTTTCATTAGTAGGAGGTACGACTGTGTGTTAAAATAAAGGATCACAAGCTCAGTTCAGCAGGATGTTTGACCATATTCAGTGGGAGTAACCTGCTTCCCACAGGTGAACCGAGAAGAAGCCTCCAGTCCTGGAGCCCAGCCTGTGCCAGTGCGTGTGAATCAGTACAGCATTGAGCTGCGGGAAGAGCTGGTGCGTATCGACCGCCGGTCTTTGATGAAGGCTGCAGAAACTCTGGCCTTCCTGGTGAGGGATGCTGCCCACGTCACACCACACAACTTCCACAGCTGTGTCCACGCCATCCGGGTTTTTTTTGTGGAAGCTAGTGTCAATGGAGGTAAAAGAACTCTGGTGGTGATGTGCATTTATCAAGATTGCTAGAGGCAGGGATATTCCGATAGTTTGTCATGCACAGTTTTTAGATGATTTTTTTTTTTTTTAACTGTGGATAAGATATGCTATGAGGCATTAACAAAAATGGGAAAATAATTGCTAACAGTGCATAGTAGTTTGCATTGACTGATGTGACTGTCACCCTCAGCTGTTTCTATACAAGTCAGTTGCGAATTCATGGCTACAAACTCTTGTGCTCAGTCGGCTGTAGTCTTCACGGGTCCACGTTTGTTGCTTAGCATAAGATTATTTTAAGACTTCAAAGTGAAGTGGATTTTAAAGTAAAGTTCTGTTTTATCTGTGATTGAGGTGATACGGAATGCAGGATGCCCACATTTGACTATGTTCATAGTGAAGTGCTACAGCTGGAACAAAGCTGTTATCTTGTTTCCTTGGCATTCTGTCTGTGGGAATGTGTTTCAAGGTAATGAGTGGTTAAAAGGATTCTCAGTCAGTATACTTTTCGTATCATATAAAGTAGAGAGAATGGTGTATGTACACAAAATGCCATGTCAGATGTAAGTCAGATATTTTCAGGTAAGTCTGTTGCAATCATTGGCACAGCTAGTGCTATATGACTGACCTTTTGCAGCAAATGTGCTGGCTACGTATACCAAGCAGTAATTATATGCTAATGGAAAATAGATATGCCCATTGCTTTGGCATTACGTTTGTGTCCAAGAAGATAATGACAAACCCGCCTCTCTCAAACAATAGCTTATTTTGCTCTTAGTTGCTTCGTGCTGCATTCTGACCTCAGATTAGATCAGATCCATGAATTGATATCTGTGATTTTTTTTTTTTAAGTGTCAAGTATCTTCTCGACATTTGGTACTTAATTGATTTCTCATGTTCTGCTCCCCCCTCTGCTTCTCTGTGTCCCACAATTAAAGCTACAGTCTGAGCATATCTGAATGTTGTTGTTCAGGTCATCATCGATCCCCTCTGCGCACCAGCTCTTTACGAGAAAGACGTGGTGCTGGACACCCCCACAATCCTCCATCTCGCAGTCGCTACCACAGGGACCTGAAGATGAAGAAATCACGCTCCAACCCAACGCAGATCACACAGTCCAGCACCTCAGATGACGAAGGGGAGGAGGAGGCGGCACTGACCAGCCTCCACTCGCTGTCCATTCAGCTGCTAGATCTGATGCACACCCTGCACACACGAGCTGCCTCCATTTTCGCTGCTTGGGCCCAGGAGGGCTCTGACAGTTCAGAGCAAGGTGCCAGTCAGGGAGAGAAATCCATTGACGCTGCCACTGGCACCCTGTGGGCGACATGCTGGTGTCCTCTGCTCCAAGGTTAGGGCTGTAGGAAACCACTTGTCATGCGAGTTTTGTGATTATGGTTTCACCGATCAGAGTTTATGCACAAAAGTGTTCTTTCTGCTCTTAAAAAATGTTTTAGCTGTTTGGCTTAGAAGTGGTTTGCTGCATGCCAATGTTCATGTGTGCGATCATGCTAGTTTTCCAATGATATAGAACATTGTAGCCATAACCTCATACCAGATTTTGAATGTCTGTATTTGTTACTTGTCCAAACCAATGCAGTTTTAGGGTAAATGGGTCTGCTAGCGGTAGACATGCAGATAAGCTGCACTACAGAAATGCATTTAAAGAGGCTTACGTCCAGGTATTAATCTATTAGCAAGTGAAGGATTCGCAGTATACAACATGCTGCTCTTGAAAGTTCAACTCTACTCATAGTCCCTCTGTTTTGTTTATGATTTGTCAACCTATTTTCTGTGGTTACATTGCATCGACTGAAAACTTTTGTTTGTTTATTTTGATTTTGTTTCGCAGTTACATTGTGATTTTTTTTTTTTTTTTATTGATCCCAAATTTTGATTTAAATTGAATGTCATGAGTGAGTGAGGAAAAAATCTTTGTTTCATATGTATAATATGTGCTAACATGGTCTATGAAATTGTTACCAGGACATTTTCTGTGACAGGCATTGCTCGTTTGTGCTGTGACACACGTCGACAGGTTCGCAGTCAGGCCCTGACCTATTTACAGAGAGCACTTCTGGTCCATGATCTACAGACTCTGTCAGCAGTAGAATGGGAAGCCTGTTTCAACAAAGTTAGTGACTAGTTGTCTTGTGGTCTCTTGATTAATAGATTCTCAGTGACTTGGAGGTACAGGGTCTAGCAGGGTCCTATGCCTGTAAAGTGTGTGTGTAGGAGGAAGAGATCTTTCTTGAGATCTGCTCATTTCTGGTGACAACCATCAGCTTGTAGGGACTTCAAGACTGTGTTGGCCAAGGGTGAACTGTGTTTGCCAAGGCCTTCACTCTTTTGGTATGTGATATGTGTATTTGCCCACAGAGAGCTCCATTTTAGAGATGTCGTCTTACATCACTGAATAAGAACAGTGAGACGGATATTGCTGCTGGCACCATCGCATATTATAGTATTGTCCTTAAACATACCCAAGTCCTAAGTCAGTACCTACAAGACATACTGTTGTCCTGAAACTGACTCCACAAAACATACTGTAGCCTGTAGACATGATTCTGCAGTTGACTGAGCAATAAACAGCATGAATACAATTTCATTTCTTCAGATTAGAGTGACATAGGAAACTACTTAACATTCACTCTTTGTCACTTGTTAGTTTAACCCGTTCACTGCTTGAAAATATTACATAACAAAGGCTGGCCCAGTGCCAGGGAAATCTAATGATTTGGGGGTAATAATTAACAAAAAATTCTAGCTCAGAAACTACAAAAGATATAAAAATGAAATATATATGATTTTTGAAGGAAATTGAATGGAGATTTTGAATCTGGGCTTCTTTTGTTTTAATTTTGATCATAAAAAAAAATTTAGGCATTTAGATTTGGATAGATTTTTTTGCATCATCAAAAAAACATATGTATTTACCACTACACAGCTTCACATCCAGAAAAGAACACAAAGCAAAAAAGTTGAAAATAAAGTTTGTGTTGTCACACTACACCTGTAAATGAAAGTAAAACAGTTTAGAAGTCTATCCAGACGCTCACACCTCATGCAGACAGGTCAGTTCACGACCACACGCCCCCCCTCCCCCCACCACGCCCCCTTGCTGGACTTCAACCCTCTCTTTCACTCCTCCTCTTCCCCTACCTTTCCTGCTGCCCGTGTCACGCCGCGAGCAGGCCGCGCTCTCCCTCTCGCGCTGAATAACGCGCTGCTGGCCACTCGCACGCAGTGCAGAGTACACACTAGGCTAGCTCGTTCGACGTTGGTAACCAGTCAGCTGAACACACTCTTGAGATCGCACAGCACGACTCAGTAACTGACGAATATAGCTGGCAATTCCATCACTATCATCATCTCACCTTCATGCTCGAGTGAGTCGCTGAATAAAAGATTATTATCTTTATCAAAAAATTAGCAGAGCGCCCGCTCAGCTGTGTAAGTACGTTGATTTGGTCGCTACGCTCGTCGAAGGTTGCGCCGCCATCTTTGCGAGCGAGACAAAGCGCTGGCTGGTCATCCAGTCAGTGATGAGGAAAAAATGGTCTTTCCCCTCACGTGTGGTCATTTGCATATCATTTTAATACTCTAGACATATAAGGCTTACTACGCACACTCTATTTCAGTCCTTTGATAGGAATAGTAACGAATGAAAATTCAAGAAAAATGCATGACGTCAGTGGACGGCCCATAGGCACTGGAAGTACATTTTTACTGCGGCGTCAGCTGACGGCTTAAAGGCACTCAACGGGTTAATGTTATTATAATTCAACAGAGACTAGTAAATCTTATTCTTTTTGAAAGTCAGTAAGTCAGAAGTTCATCAGAGATTCAGAGATTCAAATGTAGATTGAATGTCAGCTGGCTTTTTTTCTTTTCTTTTTCTTTTCTTTTCTTTTTTTTTTTTTTTTTTGTTTGTAAACCATTTGTTCAGAAGAAAGAACACTGGGAGCATGGCGTCGTTTTCAGACCTCTCTGTCTGTGCTTAAGGTTATGATGTTTGTTCAGAATATGTAGTCGTAGATCCCATCTGTTTATACTCGAAGAAAAAAGTAATGAAAACCTTTCATTTCATACTCTCTTAAACAGTAGGAGGGATCTGTTATTCACATTTTACAAAGTTGTTCGTAGAATAGATATCTATCCTTAGTTTGACTTTTCCGGCCGCAAAATGGACAGATTCAGATACAACTGGATGTGCGGGCTGGAAGTGTAATAAAGCTTTTGCATGGCATCTTTACTTAGCATTATCATGGAAATTGGGCCAGATAGAGCTAGCAAACTGTCCACAGCTTACAAAACATTTGACTACATACATACATACAGACTTACATCAATAGAGAGAGTAAGTAAAAGACCCAGTTTAGAAGTCTTTTATCTCAGATGTAAAATTGACAGAAAATTAAATTGAATGGATGTTTGTAAGTGTCTGGATGTTCATTCTGAATAAGAATTAGTCACTTGTTTGAAAGGATAAGTTCTGTGCAAAGGACCAAATGTATGGACTGGCTGGAACAGGAATGATAATGTAAATTCTGTGCAAAGGAGCAAATGTATACACTGGCTGGAACAGGAATAATAATATAAATTCTGTGCAAAGGACCAAATGTATGGACTGGCTGGAACAGGAATGATAATATAAATTCTGTGCAAGGACCAAATGTATGGACTGGCTGGAACAGGAATGATAATATAAATTCTGTGCTAAGGACATTAAGTTTCAGTTAATTTTTTCAGTGTTTTTTGACATTTTTGTCTCTTCTGTTCATATTTGGAAAAAAAAAAAAGGCTTAGAAACAGTTGTTACAATAAAAATTGTTAAAGAAATTGCGGAAGCAGCCCTGAATCAGTTGTTACAGTAAAGTTTTATTGTAAAAGACAGTAAAGGAAAATAGTGATAACAACTAAATCTGTCATATTTAAACTGACTAAAACCTGAAAAAATAGCAAGCTCCCTGTCAGTGCTTCACCCCAGGGCTTTGATGGGTGTTTCAGGTGTTGTTTCCCTTGCTGACCAAACTGCTGGAAAACATCAATGTACAGGATCCTTCTGGCATGGAGGAGACCCGCATGAGAGCTTCCACATTGTTGGGAAAGGTAAGACCACTAAAAGTACATGCAAATGGTGTAAGGATAAACCAACAGAAAATGTGTGTAAAATGTGTTCATGTCCCTCCTCTCCTACTTTGCACAGTGAACGTGCTGAGAAAATGAGGGATGAAAAGTCATTTTGATAACAAGTAAATCACAATAACCCGTTGCAAAATAGTGTACACACTGAACAGTTCATCTTGCATCATTTCAGATCCGGCACATACCTATTCGTTCAGCATTATCTCACATGCATTTTAGTGTCTGATCTGTTTGTCATGCAGGTGTTCTTGCAGCACTTGAGCCCTTTGTTGTGCTTGTCAACGTTCACAGCTCTGTGGCTGGCTGACCATTCTGGACTTCATGGAGAAGTACATGAAGGCTGACAGCAGTGACCTTTTGGTAGGTGGTTCTGACCTTTTTCCCTATTTACAGTTCAGGATCGTTCATATATCTTACAGTTGTCACAAAGGCAGGTAGACTGGCGTCTGTTACAGGGGCTGATAAGTCTTGTCATGTAACCGTGAGTGAATGACTTTAACAAACACGCATAGCGTGCAGAGAAGCATGGGTTGCATAGTATGTAAAGAACTAGGAGTTCTGTCGTAATATCTGGAAAATGTGGTTCTGTATTTGGGAAATTTGCCAGACAAAATGTGGCCATCTGAATTAAAACACTCACAAAGATAGTAAAGAATTATTTTGAAAAAAAAACTCCTTTAGAGTTTGTATAAAAGCAAATGGCCTTATTTAATGGAGACATTATGTAGACCTATCTGCTTGCCAGTTGATGCTTCACTGTCTGGATCAGTGAAAATGACCTGATCTCCCCGTGAAATCCTTTCTCTCCGCCTTTCTCTCACTACCTTAGTCCCAGTTAGTTTGTATAAAAGCAAATGGCCTTATTTAATGGAGACATTATGTAGACCCATCTGCTTGCCAGTTGATGCTTCACTGTCTGGATCAGTGAAAATGATCTGATCTCCCCGTGAAATCCTTTCTCTCCGCCTTTCTCTCACTACCTTAGTCCCAGTTAGTTTAGTTGACAATATGAACCAGTGATACCGTAAAAATCAGAGTTCAAAAGGCACGATATACTGTCATATAAGGTAATGCATTGCTGCGAGTTTCCATATGGATGCCCATCTCTGTGTATCAGTTTCCCACATCTCTCTCTCTCTCTCTGTAGTCATACTTCAGTATCCACATTGTTTAAAATTCACTTCAGATCTCACAGTTTGCACAATCCATAGGTCCATGGTGAATTGTTGTTCTCCAGGATTTCTGTTTTTGTTTTTGTTTTTTGCGTGTTTAAGTTAGTGCTTGGTCTGCTAAAGTTTCCAGTTTCAGCATAATTGAAGGAGAAATTCATGGGAAAAGATGTAGAGATTAACCATGTTACACATATTTGTTGTTTTAGCACTCCTTTACATTTTGCATACATTTGTCAACCTGATACATTTCTTGCTGATTTGGTGACTTCGTATTATTGAGAGATGCTGCAGATTCATCATGTGTTATCCACTCAGTCTTCAGTTACACAAAGTTTGTGATCTGATGCATTGACACATCAGCAACATGATACGCCTTCAGCAGGGGTCAGATGATATATGTGATTGTGTCTGACAGTCAGAGGCCATCCCAGAGAATCTGAAGAACATGCTGCTGGTGATGGAGACAGCAGGCATATTCCAGACAGACTCGGGCACAGAGTCCAAGCTGTGGAGACTGACCTGGGATAAAATTGACACTTTCCTACCACACCTGCGGGAAGACATCTTCAAACCTTTTGCACCTGGTAAGGGAGGGATGGGACTGCTTTGTTCACAGACATGCACAGAGACACACAGACATGGACTTGTGCATGCATGCATGTATGCACACACAAACATGCTTGCATACAGATCCCAATACATAAACCAAAATATGCACCCAACACATACAAGAGATGAACTTTGTTTTGTTTTGTTTCTTAGAGGGGGTGGGGGTAGGGAGGGTGGTAGGTACGGGGAGGAGTTAGGTAGGGAAGGGGAGGGGGGGGGGGGGGAGGAAACTGAAACTATCTAACCATCCTCCTGTATTCAAGCCTGCAGTTATTGACTGTTGAACTTTGGACTGTTTGTTGCAAAGAACCCAAAAACATTGACCGAAGTGAGACGGGCGAGGAGACAGTGGTGCCCGCAGCAGTACAGCCGACAGTGGAGGTAGAGGGCAGTACACAGCAGGTGACAGACCCTCCAGTGCCAGACAACAGCCAGCAGGCATCCACTGTGCCTGAAGTCCCTCTGGAGGGCGTCACTGTTATACCAACTTCTTGTCAAGGTGTGTGCTTAAGGGGAAGAGGATATTGCATTGTAAGTGTGGAACAATGTAAAGACACTGAGAGGAGTTGGACACTCCTACAAGTCATCTTTTATCTTCGTAGACAGCTTGCCTTTAACTGGAAATCTTTTTCTTTTTTCTTTTTTTTTTGCATTCCATAACTAGCTGACTGTCATTCATCCCCTGCATATCACTTGTGGAGGGTGACACTAAAGTTTTGCTAGTAGATGGCTTCTTTGAGAAGCTTTGAGGGTAAGATGTGCAGTTTGAGAATAATTATTGTTTTCAAATGTGGTCACCTTATCTTATGATTTTGATCTGACTCTAATGAATGTACAGCAGCGTTTTCGAGTTCATGTTGGAACATGACGATAAATGAAGGTGGTAGGTGACTGTCCATACATCATGATTGTGGACAATTAGCTCCCTAGGCATAGCTGAATGGATAATGATAGCTCAGGAACCTATTCAAAATATGTGACTGCTTCTGCACTTGCTTGGTACCTTAATGGCAGTGCATAAGACGAGCAAGTTGAAGGGAATCTGCATTGAGGTCCAGATGGCTTTTGCATTTGCCATGATCAGGTGAGTTTCCACAAATCTCCGGTTTCAAACGTCAACAATTCACAGACACATGAAGTGCAAACTGCAACCACTAGTAGATTTTTTACACAAATTCAATGTGACCCAAAGAAAATTCTCGTGTTTTTTGTGTGTATGTATGCAGAAACAAGTTTGAAAAGGTAAGTTTGTGTGACAGTCTAAATAATCATTGGCGTCATATACTTTACCATGTCAGACCATAGCATTAGAGTCTGACATGGTAAGTATACTAGCCAAACAGGGAGTAGTATAATAAAAACTCCCCATTTTGGTGTCATATACTTACCATGTCAGACTCTAATGCTATGGTCTGACATGGTAAGTATACTAGCCAAACAGGGAGTATATAGAGAACTCTCCCATATATGGCAGTTACTGGAATGTTTAAAAGACAGATAAACCCGCTAGTAATTTCAAAGAGTTTAAACTACTGATAGCATACTAAAACCACATAGAGATGTATGGTCTTGTATAAAGAATGTCCCTGTAAAACTGAATTTTGTACCACTAGTGTGTCTGAACCCAGAATGTCCTCTTTTGTGTATCTCTTTTTGTGATAGGCATACCTGCATGAGTTCAGTGACAGAATTTAGAGTGGTGGTGGACAGAATCAGAGTGTTGATACTGTGTTTGCTGTGCAGTGGTGAATCAGCCACAGGAAGTGGGTCAGCGCTCGGAAAGTCCTTTACTCAGTCAGCAAGAGGACTCAGCCCCCAATACTTCCTACATCCTCCACCCTCCTCTCCCTACGCTGGCCTCCCTGCTCCTGCTGCGCCAGCCAGCTCCCTTCCTGGTGTCCACATTCCCTTGTTGCTGAATCCAGATCTGTTTCAGAACACTGCCATTCCGTACATCTCACCTCAGGTACGTCTGTAGAATCTCTGCTAGTCTGCATATGAATGTGTATGTATGCGCTCTTATTGTGCACTTTGTCCCAAACACCTTGAGAATCTACCATCTTTTTTTTTTTTTTTTTTTTTTTTTTTTTTTTTTTTTTTTTTTTTTTCTGTATGAGTGGAATGATGCAAGTCATTTGCGGGAGGGGCAGATGGTATTTTTGACTACCCAGGTTAGGCTTCCTGTGCTCGTGAGCTGCAGACCCTCACTGCATGCTTTGTGGCATAGCATGGCCAGAAGGATCAACATTCACTCTGATTTTTTGGAAGTTTTGCACAACCTTTGGTTGTTTTTAAAAGGAAAATGTCTGGAGATAACAGGAACTGATTGATGTTAGGGAGATGATGGCAGAAGAGAGTTGACAGCAAAAGTCAAGGAGCGGTCTGGAGAGAGTGACTTTCTCCATAGCTGATGGATTTTCCCCTGCTCTGTGATGACCTTTTCTCTCTAAAGCTGACGACTTGTTGCTTATTCTATGTGACCTTTGCTGTCGTCTTGATAAGATTCAGTTGAGGTCCCATTCTCCATTTTGACTTCAGAACTTTTTCTCTGATTCAGCCAGTGATTGTTCAGCTGATTCTAAGAGGTTCTTATATCCTGAACCCAATGCATTTAAACTTCTTTGTGGATGACATCAGTGTTTTGTCGACAGTATTCTAATTGTGGAAGTGGGCTTTGGCATACAACGACTTTGTGCACTTGTGTCACCAATACAGTCTGGGTATGAGCGCGCAGGTATGAGTTTTTCTTTTTTTTTTTAATGTTTTTTTGCTGTCCCATGTTCTGCGCCACCTCGGTGGCACAGCACCCCCACCTCTCATTCCAACCACCTGTCCACAGCGACAGCCTGTCCCGGTCTGCCAGTCCTGACACCAGCATTTCACAGGGACAAGTCAGTGTCAAGTTGTTGAGAGGTGACCCACCGGAGGAGACACTGCACTGCTGCCGAGTCACTTTGGTGGTGTTAAGTGGTGCCTGCTCTGATCCTACATATGCAGGATACCACCTGTTAAGCCCCAAACTGATGGCAATAATTGCTTAGTCGCTGAGCCAGCATGAGTGAGCTCTCCCATGGGAGGGCACCACTACATCCGTTGCAACAACAACCCCCATGAATTTGCTGATACTGGTGACCCTGATGGAATCAAAGTAAGGCCATAGACATGGAGAGGACATTGAAACTGAGGTTACCATGAGAGCAGGGCATGAAGGGCCACAGAATTTGTGACCTTTTATTTTTTAAATGCTGATTAATGAGAGTAGGGATGATGAAGATGATGCTACAGATTTCCATTCTGGTCTAAGACTGCATGACAGGGCTGTACTCTTTGGCTACTTTCATAATATATCCCAGCGTCAACCAGGTCCGAGAGATACACCTGCAGTGTTGGTCAGGAAATTTAAGCAAAATTCAGAGAAGCATCCATTTAGAGGATGAAACTCAACTGTGTGGTCCCACTCTTCCCAGTTGAGTCAGTAGCAAACTTGACTCTGGGTAGGAGCATTTCGGGGCAGAAAATCCGGTGATGGGAATGAAAACCCAACCTCCCAACAGGGAGTCCACAATGCAAATTACTTACCATGGCGGTTGGTGCACAGGTATGAATGTTACATAGGGGACTGACAGGAGTGCAGTAGGGAAGTTGTGTTTCTTTCATGCCAAAAAAAAGAGAGACACAAACTTACTGTTGAGGAATTACCAGTAATGTTCATGTTAGTTGTCTCTTAGCAACAATGTCTCTTCCAGTGCAGGAAAGAAAATGCTTTTGGATGAGCAATTCCTGTCAAAATCCAATTGGTGTTTGATTCCGGCAGCTTGATTTCTTTGATATCTGCACAGAATATTTCTCTTTTGGGGCAGCTATTGCACCCATTGCATGCTGACTCAGCAGTGAAGTGGTCATGGTCAGTAGGAAGCTTTGTAAGTGGTGTCCTGTGTGTTAGTTGACAAACAAACACCACTTAACTCTTCTGATGTGACTTACAAGCAGTATCTCGCTCATAGCTTACTCTCTTTAATCATCCAATATTGATTGCTCCCTGTTATTGACAGTGTGACTATGGAAGATAAGTCTGGTTGAGCTGAAATGACCTGCGTGGGGCAAGGAAGATGAGCACTCTTTACTCTATCTCCCCCAGAAGTCACTGCTTGCAGTATAACTCTGTAGACTCCCCTCTCCACTGCCTATCTACATCATGATAGACAAAATTCCACTGTGAAATGTAATGCGTGTGTGTGTGTGTGTGTGTGTGTGTGGACAGTAAATGCTGATGTAGTGATGTATAAAACACTTCCTTAGGAAGTGTGTGTCCCGTTTTTGTCTCATGAAATCTCACTACGAATGTAAAACTGGATGCGCTGCAAAGGTTTACATAAAAGATGTCTCTGGTATTTACTTAACATTGTTTTATCTTCCAGAACACAGTGGAAGTCCCTGAGGCACCAAACATGGATGCTCCACGGTAGCATTGCTTTCCCAAAGTGGCGGCCATAGATCGCTGCATCTGGTGACTGTTTATGACATCTGTTTGGAATGTGATGGAACTGTCGTTATTTATCAGATACAGTTATTGTCAGCCAGCATGGTGCAAGACTGGAGTTGATTCTGTGTTGCTGTTTTGATGGACGATGATTAAATGCTCAAGCTGTGGTTCTCAGTGTAGACAGCATTTATGTGTCCCGAGTCTCCCAAGACCAGTATGATTGGGCAGCCTGCCGCCTGTACATATGATGATCATGGTGATAACGCAGAAAAGGTGGTTGTAAACTGAGCTATGTATACACACCCTGTTCCAGTTCTAGCTGTGGTTCCTTCTTTCGACCTCATTCATGTGATGTAGTGGTAGTGAATTATACCAAGACTGCTGTCATTGGCTTGTTTAGCAACTGGGCATTATAGTTGCCTGTTGGTATCTTACTCTTTTGTGGTGGGCATGTAACAGCATCTTCAAACTGATACTATTCTGGAGTAGGCACAGAGCCCATCTGCAGCCAGATGTGTGATATATGAATAGTTTGAATCAGTTTGTGAGATGGTTATTCTGTCAAGTGTATTTACTGAGTTAAGAAGGCATGTGAAAGTTTCCTCTTGTGAGAACATGTAGCAAAAATAATTTATTCATGGCTGAGGGGTTGTAATGGAAGCATAGATGTTGAGTTAATCTCTTTGAGAATGTCTGCACTTCAGTTGATTATAGATGACCACTTGAAGTTAAAAGATTTAATAATCAAAATCCTCAGAGTGATTAGCATGCGTTGCTGGATTTACGATTTGTTTTATGAAATATTATTATGTTGTGACTGATTTTAAATGTGATAAGGGCTAGGTTTGAGGCTGAATATGTATGGACTTCAAAACTTATTTGTAATGCCATTATCATGTCAACATACGTTGGGCAGAGAAGATAAGCTGTATCTTGTCTATGACCCATGATGAGTACAATCTACAAGTTGTATTCAGAATTTGATGCACATACCTTAGAATTGTAAGGATATGTTTTAAAAAATTGTGAAAGCTTCCACCACACCTTCCCTTATGTCTTGTTGAAGTCTGAATTTCATTTGCTTTTTTTTTCTGTAAATTCTAGTTTTTATGAAAGAGAAAAAATGTGTCAACAATGTAATGACAGTTGTGTATGCTGTTTCTTGTTTTTTTTGTGTTTGGTTGGTACGAAATAAATTACAAAAGAAAAGAGGTTAAAAGTGATTTTATATTGCTATGTTTTTTTTCAACAGTTGATTATGACAGCTGATATCACTGTGAGGGTGAAATACCACGTTCTTTGAAAACTTTGAATTACTTTTAGTGTTATCACATTAATTCAACCCCTGCACAGATCCCCTGAGAACTAAACAGCACCAATCACTGCCTGAAGTCCAGAGATTTCAAAGTTGGCATGAACTTCCATCTACAATAATTATCAGTAATTCATCCAATAAATTTGTAAAGGTGGAAAAAGTAAGTGTTGGTTAACAACTTATAATTTTCATCTTTATGAAAGGGATCAGAAAACACAACAATAAAAGATTTAATGAATAGGAAAAACAAATTCCTGAGGGAATGAAACAGACTGCAGCATAATTGAAAAACAGCCAAAATACAACAATATACAATGCAAAAAACACACACGTGAATTTTGGACAAAGTATATGTCTCCTTTAAATGCTACAAACAGCAGACAAAATGGAGCAAAACAAATCTCCCCTGACAACACTCGGCAACAGCACAAAATAGTTCTCCCCTGATAACTGTCAGTTCGCATATAAATCTTCATAGCATATGCTGATAGTAAACAGACACAAGAGGAACAGACACTTGCTGGTCAGGAAATTTGAGCAACATCCTGGGACGCATCCATTACATGACTGTAAGATTCAACCTTCCAACGTGAGCCCATTGCACACCAGCATGCAGTTCAGGATAGAAGTCAGTGAAGCCTGTAAATTTGAGAAATATGTTTCTGATGGGATTTGCTGCACTCTCTCCCATGTGTATTCCCCCCTTTTACCTGCTGTCGTCTTCACTCAGGCATTCAACAACTGTTCAGGCACCATGGACCTCTCAAAGAAATTGACTCTCCATGTGCTCAACTTTCCAGACATGGCAGACCTCTAGGCCTAAAAGAAACTGAATCCCCAAAGTATTTCTGGGTCGAAGTGATGCAAGTCTTATGCCCCTGGTTTCAGTTTCAGTCTCGGTTTCATCAAAGACTGTCACTGCGTGCTGACTAGTCCACATAAACTGCACCACATCTGGTAAGTTTTGAGAACACACTTTGCACAATCTAGATCTATAGTTGATGGAGAGACGAATTAATAACTTTGGTGACAGAATTTAAGAAGAAGGTCTCATGGTTATGACGTAATAGATGTCTGACCTGCTTATTAGCCTGACACACTGGTCAGGTTTTTAGTACCTACCTAACATTTTCTGTGCCCTTCATGCCTTGCTTTCATGGTGACCTCAGTTTCGATATCCTCCCTGCATTCATGGCCTTGGTTTGATTCCATCACAGTCACCGGTATCAGCAAATTCATGGACGGATATGGTGGCGCCCTCCAGAGGACCTCACTCACACCGGCTCCGCGACTGAGCAATGAATTATTGTCATCAGTTCGGGGCTTAGTAGGTGGTTTCCTGCGTATGTTGGATCAGAACAGGCACTACTGATCACCGCCAAAGTGACTCGGCAAAAATGCAGTGTCTCCTTCGGCGGATTGCCTCTTGATGACTTGACATTGACTTCTCCCATTGGATTTTGGGTGCTGGGGCTGCGGTGGGCCGGGCCGGGCTGTGGACTGGGGGCTTGGAATGAGCAGTGTTGGAGCAATGCCACTGAAGTGGCACAGAAGATGAAGTTTTCAAACCGCTGACTGCAGCTGGACCTGTGGTACACATCCCTAATGAAATCTTCCTGGATGGTTCCCCTTGATGAACTCACCTGACCTTTTTCTATTATTTTTTTTTTCACGACGAGTCGGAGTAGCCCGCACTTCGGTTGTCTCCCCTTTCATCCTCTCTATCTCCCTTCCTCTGTCCGACTTTCCTCGAGTTGTCTACGCTTGGGAGGGTCTGTGAGTTTTCCGGAAGACGTCAAGGAAGACTGCAGTGCAAAAATGATCATGGACCCAAGATGAAGTCTCCCGTTACGTCTGTCATCTCAGTCCGAAAGGAAGTAAGGAAACTGTGGGTAACACAATGTTTAAGTTATGCCTCAGAGATGATGACACTATACCCAGGTGACATTGTGTAGAGTTAGGGAGAGTGGCAGCCAAGCTAAATTCGTTCGGAAGGAATGCTGTATGTTAAGGGTTTGCCCAAAATGGAATGGTAAGGGCATAAACGTTGAGTAGAAATCTTTGATGACCTGATAAGTGAAACAGATGATCGGGGAACTAAACTGTTTACAAAAGGACAGGTCATCACCGGAACCTGAGAGTGATGTATATTTTCTTAAAAATTTGGTTGGAAAGAACAGCCGAGAGCCGCTTAATCAGTGGTGCGTAAAAACCCACGTGACGCGGCACTGATCATCCATTCACTGATTCAGCTAAACAGGCGTACCCCGAGAAACTCAAATAAAGTCAGGAAACTTGACCGCCAAGCGCCACGATTAATTGCTCTTTGATGTTTGTCAGGAAGTACCTGATCACAAGCGCCTGAGGGCCAGTGTGTCCCCGATCATCAAGTAGTGTATCCTCAAAAATAACCATGTCAGCAAGCCTCTAGATAAACGTACCCATGATTCAGATGCTGGCGTTATCAAAATCTTGCAGAAAGGTAAGTTTGTCCAAGCACTTCTTGTACCTGTAATTACCACTGTTCTCAGGTGGAGTAGTGTTAAAATCAGCTGAGATTATAATCGTGAAGCATATCATGAAAATTTTTTTTCAGTGGATCCTCGTGTGCTAGATTCTGTTCATGGTTCATTTCATCCAGAAGTTACGACTCTCGGTCAGAAATAGATCAACAAATGCAAGATATCTTGGACAGAAACGACGTGAGAACACACTTAAGGAAATCATCAACAGAGGAGTATGAGTCATCTAGGGCAACTCTGGAGAAAGATGTGCTGGAGAGTACTTTCTTATTCAAAAAAAAAAAAAAAAAAGACAAGGAAAAAAAAAAAGCTGAACGTATGTTCAAAATACGCTTAACAATGCCCATATCTGTCGGGAAATTCTAGAAACCAGATTTAGTACCAAGGACAGTTGGTCAAGCATTCTGATTTGGTCAGCCTGATCAATAGTGTTCTCAGAAATGACAAAAGTTTGAATCAAAGAGCTGGGAATCTTTTCCGCTCCCTTTGCATGACTGAAATACCCCTCCAAACATCACTGGACACCTTGTGCTGGATTTTTATTTCGAAACCAGACATTACCTACGACTCCTCAGACAAATGAAAAGGCTGAGCCGGTTGGTTTGAAGCAGCTGCAAGAAGCAAGACTAGGACGGAGTAATCAGGAAATCCAAAGAAAAGAGACCAACCTGGATCCTACAAGTGATGTGACACTCCAGCAAGATTTCGTCCAAACCCTATAATGATTTCCGACGTCCATGAGCGTATGGCGGATGGAACGCTTGGGAAAGAACAACATCAATTCAAACAAGGTTATATTATCAGGATACTCACGCTCTTCTTCAATCTGCACAATGCAAAGGTTTAATTTTTTTTTTTGACGTCACACTATTGTTTGTAGGATAGATCACCGGTGGCAAGCAGACTAAAAAAGATATAACACAATTCAGAAAAGACAACGATGATTTTTAGTTATTTGCTGACGTGTATCAGCGCCTTTATTAAAATTGCCTGCAAGATAGAAAAGACCGTAGTGACAGCCTTTAAAAACTATTTTTGAACGCAGAAGAAAATCTCTGCGACTAAAACAGAGAAAGATTCAGATTTTTATTTCATTTATTTATTTCTTATTCATTTTTTATAACAAAAATTTTCCGAAGTTTTTGAAGTGAAGTTTCGTGACAGATAACAAGGATTACAAAGTATTAAGTTGCAGAGAAATTTAATCGCACTCTCAAAACCCTGGCATTATTTTACCGGAAGAAACAGTTTGAGATTTAAGAGAAATGTTGCTATATAACTACTTGCCAACAACCTTTCCCTTACTACAGCATTTGAGAAGCTCCCATGGATGTGACAGCATGTAACTAAGTGGTTGAATGGCAACTACTATTATAGTAATGAGAAATCATAACACTCACTCACATCAAACTTCAAAGATGAGACCTGCTACGCATCAGTAATACCAGGACGGTGTCTTTGGGGAAAGAAATCTATTTACCAGCTTGGTGTGAAAAACTGTTCACCGTCAGTCGAATCAAGAAATCGGTTCTAGTGATGTACAACCCCAAAGATGATCATGGATAAGAGCTGCAAGGAACAGGTTATGAGCAGATTCTGAAAGCTGGAGACAAAAAGACGTTTTACTGCATTGATGTTATTTTTGAAGCAACGTGCAAGATATAGAGGGCAGCACGAGACACAGATTATTATTATTATTTTTTTAAATGGTATTTAAAGATCATTTTTTAAAGTAAAACAGGAACAAAGTGAAGGGGAATCAACTCATTACCAAAAAAAAATAAAATGAATAATCTCCCTTGTCAATTCGTCAAGTCTTTCACTTTAATTATTTCAATTAAAAAAAAAAAGAAAAAAGAAAGAAAGAAAATACAGAACAAGATAAATGTTCTTATGAGCTAGAGGTCAAAAGGGAAAACCTTTCTAGATATTTCCGCCATTTCTTAAGAATTAAAGTTGCCAGAACATAGGGCAGGGACATGGGGAAAACGGAATTTTCTGGCATGTGTCAAGGGAAGCCTTGGCGTAAAATTTCACAGTGTCAATTTTAGAATGTGCATGTTAAAAATGTAGGCTACATTGAAACGATGTACGATAATTTCTTGAAGTACACTGATTCCGAAAAAAAAAAAAAAAAAAAAAAAAAAAAAACCCACCCACCATCGATCATGTTGATTGCTTGTCAGACTCTTAGGTTCTATCGTGTCATTCTGGAAAGAAAACATAATCTAAACAAAGTCACCAGACTTGGGAGATGTATAATTCTGATCGATGCCGGTTTCATGTGTTAATGTTATGGTTATTACTTTTAGGTAAAATTGCAGTGAAGGCCAAGAAGCCGTGATCAGAAACACCCGTCTCTGGCCATGACTCTATTAAGCCGTGTCCTCGATATCCGAAAAAGGGCAAAAGGATTAATGTCTTGAATGTCAGTAATATCAATAATCCACGTCAGTGAAGCTGATACTTTTTTCAGATTGCACCGCAAATGCTACAGACACGGGTGAGTTTCTTGACGTAATACATTCGAAATGATGTCATCAACACGTTTTAAGACCTTAAATTTCGAAAGGATTCGAAAAGAAGTCAGGTAATCTAGTGACGGTCTTTGTAAATCAACACCACAAACACAAAAGTTTTGAATCAACGTATCTGTGCCTCTAATGAAACCTACGCCGACCTGAAAACAGTTACATTTTTTACTATCAGGTATGTTTACAATAGGCTACTATGGGCAAACGTTTTACCGTATATTTTTCTTCTCTCTATCACAGTAGATGCCATTGTTTTTCGGAACATTATTTTGTATTTATTTCGGATTAATTCGGGCTACTGTAACAGATAAAATCCACCCACTCTGGAGTTTAGGGGTTATGTTTTTCAAACCCACTTGATAAGGTAATTTTATTTTGAACTGATCTTCCTTCCGCCGACTATCAGTTTGTAGAGGTGGTATTAT
>JADBJO010000074.1:597500-600000 GCA_016801955.1 Conus betulinus
CCATTTTGTACTCGATGAACATGAAGCACGGAAATGCATGTTTTGCATTTTTGAGAACAAAAATCGTGTAATCGGTCGTCCAGATGGTTGGAAAATAAACGAAATATCAAAGTCACTATTCGGAAATATCTTACCGAAAAAAGAAATAAGAAAAAAAAGGAAGAAAAGGATTATCAAATATTAAAGTACACGAACTTTAAAAGGAAATAGAACTGCAGACATTGTAAAACTCAGAGTACACATCCACCATTTTCTTCTCGGTCCCTTTCTACACCTCAGGCTGTATTTCCGTTGGGACACAATACTTGTACAGATCCCCCCCCCCCCCCCCCCCCCCCCCCCCCCCCCGACCTTAGAAGTTTATTCAGTGTAAAACTACTTGTATGATTCCAGAGCTGAAGCCTTTAAGTTCATACAACAAAGTCAACATTTACAAGGAAATCAACCTGGAAAAACAGCTAGGAGGAGTCTTCTCTCCTTCAGTACAATCACGATGCTTCCGAGCTGTGCGCGGGTCTCAGCGGCGGTGGCATCAAGGTAACGGACAGTTCATAAGCCTGGCAGTGGGGGAAAGGAGCTCATTGGAGAGAGAGAGAGAGAGAGAGAGAGAGAGAGAGAGAGAGAGAGAGAGAGAGAGAGAGAGACGTTTTGATGATTTGTTGCCTTCAGCAGCAAGGGCCACTAAGGCAAGAGAGTCAGACACACGACTTGACACATTGCATCATTAAAGTATACGGACATGGGGGGCGTGAATTTATTACCCACATAAAGGAAAATTTCTGAACAAATTTACCAACAAGTCAAAATTTTTAGACATCTGTGTACGCACTCACACACTTAAAGTCCAAACGTTTAAAGTTGAGTTGGACAAAAGCAAAACACAAAACAACGGCATCTCATAAAACATTACCATTGATTGTCACAGAATCAGTGACCACCAGACACTGAATAGAAAATAATGTTTTACAAGAGGAAATCAAGTTGGAAGTGACTTTTTTTCTGATTTTACTAGCTTCGGCAATATAACTTGCTAAGGATTTGATCAGCGATTCGTTTTCAAGTGTAACTATATGAAGCAGATTGCAATTTTGTACAATAGGCACCTGAAACAAGCGAAGTTTTCCGCGAATGTCGGTAAGCATCACAATGGTACAAAAAAGTGACTCTCATCTTCAGTGGCGTTTGCTTTGCAGACTGGACAAGTATTTACTGTTGTCGTATCAAGCATAAACCATTTTTTCTGGCAAAAAGACCTAATGTTCTTGTTCGAAAATCTTGCTAGTGCGCTTCTGTGCCATCTATCTGTTACCACCGATAAATATTTTTCAGGTTGCAGGTTACTGTTAAATGAAAGAAACCATTCTGTATTTTTCATTTCCTTCCATGTGAGAGTGCCAGTTTTGTTGAAACATACAGATCAATCTGTCTTTAAATTCTGAGATAAACAATTTATCGTTTCCTACTTCTTGGCTTAGCCAGACAATGCCAAACCCATTTTCAGTCAACAGTTTCTTTACATTGGATACCCAGTTTAAACTTTCCATTCTCATGCTGTTGTAACACACTTTTTATACCTGTTTACATAACCTTGTGTAAGGTAGTTTTTAACAGTTTCAACCAATATTTAATACATTTTTTATATATAGGTGTGTATATATAAGGATATCTTCCAGTTTCCGCATAAACCATTTTGTAAGAAGAATGTAAGGGAACACTTAGGAAACGCTTGATTGCAAATGTATGGACACTTTCTGTTTTCGTTGTTGACCGGCACTACCCACACCTCTGCTGCATATGTTAATATGGATGGTATCGAGTGTCGAAAAAGTTTCCAGAAAATCGATGGATCAACTGAATCTAATTTTCTCAATGTTCTAAGAATTTCGATCACCCCCCCCTTTTCCCCCCCCCTACATTTTCTACACATTTCTGTCAAACCTGCATTAAGACTGAGCTTGGTTGTGAATATCACCGAGGTATTTATTTATAACTGTTTGTCACTTTTACTTCTGTGTTACCGTACCACCATTTTTCGTGTCTAGAAAGATGACCCCCCATTCTAAAAATCATAGTTTTTTCTTTCAGATTAACAGTTAATTGTAATCGATCTGCTTCTCCTTTTAATGCTGTCAACTGGTTTTGTAAACCAATTATCGTATCAGAAAGCAAAACAACATCATTTGCAAACAACATCAGGAAATTTCAATGGCATCTGGTATCATTTGAATACCGTGTCTGCCTCGTTTGTTGATCTCTATCGTTAATTCGTTGATGAACAATGAGAAAAGCTGAGGGCTTAGTAAGCATCCCTGCTTTACACCACGCGGACAGTCAAAGTAATCTGATAATTTACCCTTTTCACGTACGCAAGCCACTACAGAATCGTACACTCCTCTAAGTGCCTTATACATTTTCCCGTTAATGCCATTATTTCTCAACATATTCCAAAGAATGTTCCTGTTCACCGAATCGAAGGCTTTTTGTAATGTCATCAAAGGCT
>JADBJO010000074.1:605000-615000 GCA_016801955.1 Conus betulinus
GAAACGGCCATACCACGTTGGAAAGCACCGGTTCCCGAGAGAGAGAGAGAGAGAGAGAGAGAGAGAGAGAGAGAGAGAGAGAGAGAGAGAGAGAGAGAGAGAGAGAGAGAGAGAGAGAGACAGACAGACAGACAGACAGACAGACAGACAGAGTCAGAAAGGGTGGGAAGAGGAGAGTCTAGGGGAGGGATTAAAGGACAGGGGAGAAAAAAGGGACGGGCGCAGCTGAGGTTAAAAACGACCGGAGTGGATAGGTGATTGGGTGGGGTGGTTTATAAAACAGACTTTCTATTTGAGAACTGAAAACTTGACAATACTGAGAATAACCGCTCTGACACTCCAGTGGACATTAGCTATCGTGGGTGTCATTCACTAACATTTTTTGCACATGTTTTGTTGTTGTTGTTGTTGTTGCTGTTGTTGTTATTGTTGCTGTTGTTGAGCATGACAGTTTCGACCCGTGTGGACTTTGATCATTTTGGGTATCGTTAACTACCATTTTTATACTTGTTGATGTTGCTGTGGTGGTTGCTGTTGTTGCTTTGTTGTTGTTGTTGTTGAGCGTGATAGTTAGTTTCGCCGTATGTTGGCTTCGATTTCTCACATGCCTTGCTGAATAAGTAAATCAACCTCGCGGCATTTTCAGGATGTCATTAAACCTTGCATTCGTGTAAACATGGTAGTTATTGTAAGGCATTACCATGGTGTGTCTGTTTGCGGGTGGCAGATAGTGCGAGAGTACCGGGGCATCAGCAGTGATCACATTGCCAGCAACCCTGACACAGAATCTGGCAACACCAAGCGTGTCTTTGCTCTGAGGTTCACGGAAAACGAGAACATCCTACTCACCGCTGGTTGGGACGACCATGTCAAGGTAGCACACATGACGTACATCCTCTCAGCTCTGAAGTCCCCATGTTGCTTCCCCTGGCACACGCAATGTGTGAAATGCCCGTCCATGCGGATGGATATATATCTGTTCGTCCAGTTGAGCGGGTTGCTGTCTTAGTTGTACATGAAGGCAGGCACTCGCTCGACTCATGGTGTTTGTCAGAGACTGATTGATTCCAGTCCTGTGATAGACATACCTGCATACCTGTCTGCTGTGTTGAAATACTTCTACTGCTGTCTTTCTTTGTCGTGCTGAAAATACAGGGGGAGCTAAATTCATGTCGGCCTTCCAACCGATCACACTTCATGTTTAGATATCGTTTTACAGTTGGAAATCATGATTTGAGAGAGAGAGAGAGAGAGAGAGAGAGAGAGAGAGAGAGAGAGAGAGAGAGAGAGAGAGGAGAGAGGGGGGTTAGTTTATTATGAATATAGTACGACAGATACAGTATAATACAATACGATACAAACGTAAAATGTAACATGACACAGAACAGTCTGACGCAGTCAGTGTAATGGAAAAACAACACCGTGGAATCGAATACCATACAGTGCCATGCAGTACAGTACAATAGAACACACTGCAGCTCAGTACATTGTTAGATGATACAACACACTGCAGTGCAACACAGCACACAACACTACAGAAATGTGGAGGACTTGCGTGGCCACTGATTCTGTTCAGATCTGGGATATACGCACCAACGACGGCATCAAGAGACAATTCCACGGGCCTCACGTGTGTGGGGATGCACTGGACATTAATGTAAGTGGGTAGACTAGGACGTACTTTGTAGTCTGGCACCGACTAGTGTAGTACAACAATTTTTGTCGGAGATTTTTTTTGTCACAATGTCTTTTCTTCTAAAGAGCTTATTTCGCAACTTCACAAGGCACGCTCAATTATGACAATGCTAAAGATTATCAGTTATGACAGTGTGCAATTTGAGAGAGAGAGAGAGAGAGAGAGAGAGAGAGAGAGAGAGAGAGAGAGAGAGAGAGAATAAACAAATCCGTCCATGATGAGCATGGAGAAATAGATGCTGTTTTTCCTTTTGAAATTAATGGACCATCTTTCAGACACTAACAAGAAAGAAAGAAAGAAAAGAAAAGAAAGAAGAAAAAAAGCAGCGAAAGTAAACTTCTGTGTCCCGTAGAGTTTGTCGCCAAACACACATAGTTATACAAATGTTAATCTGGTTGCTTTCTCTGTATCTCACAGCAGTACCTCCTGTTCGCCCAAATTAACTTCAACTTTCCCCTAACCATGTGTACGTGACTCATTTTTCAGAAGTTTTAAATAAATGTTTTTTAGACATGTAAAAGAAAAATCACTGCACTGCGAATGAAAGAGACAAACAAAAGATAAAACAATTACACGGTGCGTTTCGACCTCTTTGGTCTTCTTCAGACAAGACAAATAACATCCACACTGCGTCCAGTTTAAGGTGATAAGTGATTGTTCTTTTTCCGTTTTTCATTGCCTTGGATGTTATTTGCCTTTCCTGAAGAAGACCAAAGAGGTCGAAAAGCGTCGTGTTTTGTTTTGTAATTTGTTTGTCTTCTCCGTTCGGCGGTACAGTAACTTTTCTTTCAAGTTTGTTTCATTTTAACGCTCGCAGTCACCTCACTTTGGAAACGGAAAAAAATGTTGTTTGCTGTACACGTCTGTAATACTTAATTCTCTCTCTTCAGTATAAACGTAAGAAATGAAGAGGGGGACTTTTTATATGTAGATGCAAAACTTTTCAGGACAGGAAATGAAATACATTGAATTTTTTTGTTCATGTTTTTTTTTTTTTTTTTTTTTTTTTTTTTTTTTTTTTGCCAATGTGGACAACCTTAAAAACAGTTGAATCTATCTTCGTCTAATGGACAAGTGTCATGAAAGCTGTCGGCTTTGACTGTATTGGTCTGTCCATGGCATACAACAGAGGCTGATACAAGTCGATGATATTCCTGCACCGCAGCAGAAAAATCAGAATCCACTAGCTTCCTCATGCAGGCTGTCAAACGATAGAAAGTGTAGAGGTGATATTATAGAAAAAGAATGAAGGAAAGGCTTTAAGTCTTATGCTCGTGGATTCAGAAGAAATCCAAGAATAGTTGAAATATGCCAACAACAACAGTGGTCAGTTCTGCTTTCTGCCTACTCATATATAGTCAAATCAATTAGTGCTAACAGCAGCTAGTGTGTGTGAAATAATAAACAAATTTTGTTTACTTGAATCTCTAAGGAGACGCTTGCCAAGCCGGTTGACCAAATGAATGTGGAACGAGCGACATAAAAGCAGCAACGACGAAGAGCCGTATTTGGTACTAAAACAATAGCTTTCTTTTAAAAAACCAAACCTACACACGTGCATCATAAATTTGTCGCTGTTACGGAAAAGGAAGAAGTCAGGTAACACTTGGAATCCTTGAAAAATCCGGGATGGAAGCGGGGTCGATTTCAAATGGAATAGAACATAGCCCGTGTTACATCCAAGTAGGTCAATGACCAACTGTTGAAGCAACTCTGCATTAGAATGCTGTTGTGAAACGTCTGTGAGTTTAGTCTTCTTCCAGTTACTCTCGCTCTGCCAGCGGAAAAGGAGAAGACCTACACGTTCGCTCGTCAGCCTGGTCAGAGGACTGTCATGCGACCCCCTCCCCGCTTCTCCCATATCAGTCCATGGCCCCCATCCTTCAACCCCTTCCCCCGCTCTCTTTCTTACACACACACACACACACACACACACACACACAAGCGCGTACGCGCACGCACACGCATGCGCGCACGCGCGCACGCATGCGCGCACGCGCGCACGCACGCACGCACGCACACACACACACACACACACACACATACACAAGCATACACACACACACACACACACACACACACACACACACACACACACACACACACACACACTATTGACACACTAGTGTCATTCAGGCACACTGTCCCCTAACACTTGGTATATGTAGGTATTAGGTTTTTTTTTTTTGTCATTTTCCAAACCGCATGTTTCACTCTTTGCTCTACTGCTCTCCCGCACCCCCACCTCTCTGGTTCACCACCATTTGCCCTTCACCCCTCTTTCCATGCTTCCTGTGGTGTGTGTGTTCTTTTAAAGCAGAACATTTTGTTGCCCTTCTTGTCAAAGTGATTGAAATATTCTGGCTGTACCGTTGTGTGTCTGGCGACCATGAAGTGAATCAGTGACTGTCAACAATGAAGGGTTGATTTTGCCGTTGGCACTCCAAACTTCCTACCGACAACAGTCTGAAATCTGGTACTTTTACGAAGGTGACAGCAGTAGGCCTACTCACTATCGCCCAAAAGCAGGCTTATTTGCTCCTGTCTTCCACGTGAAACAGAGCCCCCAACCCCACCCCCTCCCCCTCAGCCCTTCCTCGTTTTGAAAACATTAGCGCTTAGCTTGACAAAAGCTATTTCATCATCACATACATTCTATTCTTACTTTTACGCCCTAGCAGTGTATACACAAAACCTGCGTTCTCCCGCAGACAAAACAAAACAAAGAAAGAAACAAACAAACAAACAACAACAACAACAACAACACAACAACAAACAACAAAGAATCTAAGTTACAAACAAACAAACAAACCGTCCATCGACGCGTAGTTGGAGCTTATTTTTTCAGCCGCCAGCTATTTTCTCTAACCGCACTAAGCAATGGGCAAAGAAATCCGAGAAAGACGTAGGTAGCACCGTAAAAGAAATAACGTTTAGGAAATTGACAAAGGATTAGCACATAACAAAACATCAGCCTGAAACCATGTGGGTTTCACAGTGAGGTGACCGCGGGCAGAAACGGAAACTAACTTACAAGAAGATTCACCGTTCCCGCCGAATGAAAGAAGCCAACAGATTTCAAGACAAAACACGACGCGTTTTGATCTCTTTTGTCTTCTTCAGGCAAGACAAACAACATTTAAAACAATGAAAAGGAAGAACGAGCAATCACTGCTCTCCTCAAATTGGGCGCAAAGTGGATGTGGTTGCCATAGTCTTGCATGCTGTTTGTCTTGCCTGAAGAAGACCAAAAAGGTCGAAATGGTCGTGTTTTGTCTTGTATTTCTCTAATCACTAAGCAGTGGGCAAAGAAATACGAGAAAGACAAAGATAGTGTCATATAAGAAAGAACATCAAGTAAGTTGACAAAGAATTAGTACATAACACTAAATCAGCCCAGAACGATGCTGGTTTCAAATGAGGTGACTGCAAGCGGAATTTGAACCCAGCTTAAAAGAAAAATCACTGTTCCGCCGAAAGAAAGAGACAAACAGATGACGATACAAAACACGACGCATTTCGTCCCCTTTGGTCTTCTTCAGGCAAGACCAACTACATTTTAGACAATGAAAACGAAGAACCAGCAGTCACTTAATTCTCTCTTCAAATTGGGCTCAAAGTTAATATGCAATACCATCGCCTTGAACGTAGGGGGCCGGAATAGCTCAGTGGTAGAGCGCCGGACCCGTAATCTTGGGGTTGCGGGTTCGAATCTCCGCCGGGCCGTTTCGGTACAGGGGGATTTTTCCCTCGGAGTTAACATTGGTTCTGACTCCATTCCCCATACAGTCCTTCGAATGAGACTATAAACCGAGGTTCCATGTGTGAACGCACGCATAACATCTTGCAAACACGTAAAAATCCCCTCACCAACTTTCGGAAGAGAAGGCCAGTTTGGCCGCTGGTATAGTTGACACGTTACACATAACATGCACCTTTGGAGTATGGCTGCCTTAATGGCGGGATAGAAAACCGTCATATACACACAAAACTCCACTCTCTTTGTTGAGTAGATGGGATTAATCCTTGCCTGAGTGTCCGCAGGAGTATCAGCTTGCGTACGCAGAAGAAGACAGAAGAAGAAGAAGTCTTGAACGTTGTTTGTCATGCCTGAAGAAGACCAAGGTGGTCGAAAAGAGAATGTACTGTTCCGCCGAACAAGACGTGTTTTGACCTTTGGTCTTCTTCAGGCAGACAAAAGCAAAAAAAAAAAAAAAAAAAAACAAACAAACAAACAACAAAAAAGAAACCTTTAAGACAATGAAATGGGGCGCAAAAGGGATGCCGGAAGAAGACCAAAGATACCGAAAAACACGTCACGTTTGGTCTTGTGCAATTTGTTTGTCTCCTACGTTCGGCTGAACGGTTAAAAACTTTCTTGTCAATGTCCACCGCTGTGCACAGGCAGGGAAGATTCTGACGGGGGTCCTGGGTGGCCAACAAGGCTCTGCAGGAGTGGGACTATGGGGAGGGCACGCTGATCCGGACCATCAATTTCCCCCACAAGAACGGAGCCTTCCTCTATTGCGCACAGTATGGCGACCTGGGCGTGGTCCTGGCCGGGGGCAGCGGCACCAACAGTGTGGAAGTCATCGAGGCAGCCACTGACAAGGTAGGGGTCAGTAGCAAAGTGAAGCCACTGCAGGCGGAGATCTAAACGCGTTTTAAAAGTAGTTATTATGACTCCACCGAACAACATGGACAAACGAATCACAAGACAAAACACGACGCATTTTGACCTCATAGGTCTTCTTCAGGCAAGATAAACAACACACAGGTACAACCAAATGAAGAACGAGCAATCGGTTATCTTTGTCGAATTCGGCGCAAGACGGGCGTTGGTTCATTTTTGGTGGTCCTGAGTGTTGTTTCTCTTGCCTGAAGAAGACCTAAGAGGTCGAAACGCGTCGTGTTTTGTGTTGTGATTCGTTTGTCCAAGTTGTTCGGTGGAGTCATGGTAATCAGTTTTAATGTTTGTTAAGGTAGGGGTCGCCTGGCTGTTCTTCAGCAAGGATTTGAGGTCTTCTTTTATTCCTGTCTCAGTTTCCTTTCTTGTTGTTCAGTCAGTCCCGAGTGGACAGTATTGATACTCTGCTTGACACACGCTCGATGTTCTGTCTTCTCGATACCCCTCTCGCTGATGATACTCCATCTGGTGGCCTCGTCGCTTCAAGACACTCCGGCTGCTCGATACTCCTCCCTCTCCAACAACCGTCTCATGGAAGAATTCCCTTCAGTATTTATCTACCCAAGCCCCTTTCTCTCCCTTCCGCCGCACAAGAGTTTCTTTTCTCTTTAAAAATCAAAATCAGTTTTGTTGCAAAAAATATGCAAATGCCGCAACATGCTAAGGAAACACTTCATATCATTAGCTTCAATAAATCAACTCTCAGATTTGACAGAAAGAAGCTCATGGTATGGGAAAGGGGTTATGAAAGGAAATCTTTTCCGTAGCATTACGAAGACCACACACACACACACACACACACACACACACACACACACATATACACACACACACATATGCAAGCTCCCGCCATAAGTCAGCAGGGAGAGTGAGTATTCAGCGGAGGGAGTATCGAGGAAAGGGAGTAATATCCAGCTGACTCTGAGGATCAATCTCTACCGTCCAGTTAGTTTATCTGCAGTGAGCCATAATTTGTTGAAAAGATGTCTGCGCGTCGTGTAAATAACTACAGTTTGGGGTTCATTTCACCAGAAGTTTGCCCTGTAGATTTCGTGAAAACACACACACACACACGCACGCACGCACGCACACACACACACACACACACACACACACACACACACACACACACACACACACACACACATCACCGTTTTGGCCTGCCTGTTCAAACCCAAGGCCATGGACAGAAAACTGTGACGTCATTTGTAGGGTTGCTTTCTATCTTTCAATGTTAACGGAAACTTATCACATTTTAACTTTGAAAAAAAAAAAAAAAAAAAGACATTTGATCGGAGGTCAGTGTGTTACCAAGGATATTCCGGTCACAGAGGAATGCTAGAGACTGAAATGACTTCGACGCCAGCTTTTTAGTCTGGAAATGCAGAGAATGCGTGTCGTGGAAAGAAAGGGAGACGAGACAAACACTGACGTCATGTGTGCATTACGCAAGGACAGTCTTCCTACTTCCACAGAATGGGGATTCAGAAGACTATCAACACAAAATGTCTCTGTCATTGCAAAACAAAATTCTCGTTGACTGGAAGTCAGTCTAAAGGTTTTCAACTGTCAGTTTGTGTCATTTTTATAATCACTATAAGATCGAGTGGACAGCCATATCGGGTGGATTGACCCGACTCGCATCGACCAGCCAACCCGTTCGATTATAACTCTGACATCGTATTCAAGAGAAGTTAAAGCAATGCCAAGATGTGGCTGATAGGATTATTTTCCTTATACTTGATCACAAGTGAAAATGCCCACTTTGATATCGTCATGGCTTGAACGGGAACGATTCAAGCGTTCATTTCTACTATGTAATATATCCTGTCAAGCTGACAAACAGTTGCCGTTTTTCGAGAGTAGAACTAATGTTCTTTTATACTTGCATTGCTTGTCTGTGCGCTGCTTGTCAATGCTGTAAATTTCAGTGCAAGTGTCAGTATGCAAAATTATTTGTAAAGGTAAATAATAGTACCGTCTGATTCGCTGTGCAAACTGAAAGAAAAACTTTCGCAAAGATAGTGCCTCTTTTTTTGCGTAGCCCTGTAGTAGCCTATAAACTCATAACGGTCAGTAACTAGCATTATGGCGTATCTTTCATAGACTTGTGATCATTACATGTGCTGTACAAACACTTGTTAGAAGCCGCTGTTGTGCGCTGGTTAGCAGCGCAGCTTGCGGGCTAGGAGGACGTGTGGTCAAGTCCCAGAAGAGCCATTTATTTGTGGGAGTATTCGGACCCTAGCGGTTCTTATGCAGAGTTCTTTAGCATATTATGGACTTAGACAGGTAGACCAGAATTACATCTGACTTTTGTTCACTTCATGATACGGAAAGAAAAGAACAGAAAAAAGAAAAGAAAAAAAGAAACACAACAACAACAACAACAAACAAACAAACAAACAAAAAAAAGATTTCGCCATCTCTCTCTCTCTCTCTCTCTCTCTCTCTCTCTCTCTCTCTCTCTCTCTCTCTCTCCACTTTTGGCAAATACAAAGACGAAGTCAAAACAAAAACAAAACAGTCGGAAAAAAAAAAATTAGATGAAGTTCTTCAGCGATAATTGCACTTGTGGCAAGTGACCACGGCAGGAGCTTTGACTAAAGAGCAACAAAACTCTTGCTAACTTCCGAGCGCGAAATCGTGTCAAGCAGTATCTGCTTCTTCGACAATTTGCCCTTAACATCCAGAAAAATAAGACAGAAAACGAGTTTGTGCCAAAATATGCTGATGAATCAGGTTTCAAAGTATTTTGTGTTAGTGAGAACCCATATTTACAGTTCTCAATGCCAGCATGTCAAGTGTGATGGCAGGTGAAAACGAAACGTGTGTGTGTGTGTGTGTGTGTGTGTGTGTGTGTGTGTGTGTGTGTGTGTGTGTGTGTGTGTGTGTGTGTGTGGAGCAGGGTTGTGGGTTGGGGGGGGGGGTGCTGGGGAGTTGAAGAGTAATTTGTGGATGAGGGTGTACATATACGAGTGGAATTAGTGTTTGTGGCTATTCAGTTAGTATACAACTGGACGAAAAGTAATTTAGAAGTCCTAATTAATGTGTCAACTTATAGGATCTAAATTCTATAGAATAGTACTAATATTCTATAGGGGCCTACTAGCAAGCATGTCAGATAAACAATAATGACACATAAAGTATCACATAAATCACAGAAAGATACCAACTGGACTGGAACTCAAAACTTTAGAGGAATCATTAAGTAACTGATAATTATTTAAAATGTCGCCTGTGGACAATGGATTATTAAATAAAATCTAATCAACTAATGATCGAGGAACTAACTGATTTATCATGGGGCACTGAAAAAATAAATGGTTGACAGTAATTTGTTCCCCACATGTGCATAGTACACGTGTGTGTGTGTGTGTGTGTGTGTGTGTGTGTGTGTGTGTGTGTGTGTGTGTGTACGCGCGCGCGCGCGCGCGCGCGCGCGCGCGTGTGTGTGTGTGTGTGTGTGTGTGTGCGTGCGTGCGTGCGTGCGTGCGTGCGTGTGTGTGTGTGTGTGTGGAGTGCACGTGCGTGCGTGCGTGTGTACGTACGTGCTTGCATGCGTGCGTTTGTGTTCGCGCGCGCGCGCGCGCGTGCGCGTGTGTGTGTGTGTGGTC
>JADBJO010000074.1:627500-632500 GCA_016801955.1 Conus betulinus
ATCAATCTGTGTGTGTGACTGCAAGATAGTGTATTAGGTCTTATCTGTCTCCATGCCTGCAGGATATCATATCCGGTCTTATCAGTATTTATGACTGCAGGATATTGTATCCTGTGTCGTCTGAGTGTATGACTGCAAGATATTGTATTAGGTCTTATCTGTCCGTATACCTGCAGGATATCGTATCCGGTCTTATCTGTCTGTGTGACTGTAACATGTTGTATCCGGTCTTATCTGTCTCTCTGCCTGGAGGATATTGTGTCCGGTCTTTTCAGTCTTTATGGCTGCAGGATATCGTATCCGGTCTTATCTGTCTCTATGACTGCAGGATAATGTATCCGGTCTTCTCTGCCTGTGTGACTGTAGGCTAATAATTTCCGGTCTTATCAATCTGCATGACCGACCGCTGAATTTTATCCGGTAAAACTGGATTGCATGAACGCAGGATGTGGTTTTTAGTCTGAACAGTCTGTGTGACTGCAAGATATTGTCTTCGGTCTGTTCCGGTCTTTGTAACTGCAGAAGGTTGATTTCAGTCTTATTTAATCAACATGACTGACTGCTGCTACTGCGTTCAATCCGATTGGTCTGTTAATACGACGGCAAGATATTCTTTTCTGCCTCATCAGTCTGTATGGCAGCAGGATATAATTTTCGGTCATATTAGTTTTGTATGACAGGTGGATATATTGTCATCGGTCTTGTCAGTCTATTGTGCAACCGCAGACTAATATTTTCGGCGTAATCAGTCTGAGTATGTAACCGCAGACCGTTATTTTCAGTCTGAATAGTCTGTATGACAATGGGATTTTAAATTCGGTCTATTAGTTTGTCTATGTGACTGTAGGATATTATTTTTGAATTTGTTAATCCTGTTCATGACAGCAGCATATTATTTCGGTCTTATTGATCTGTCTGTATGATTGTGGGATACTGTTTCGGCCTAGTCTATCTTTCTGCATGACTTGCCGGATGTTATTTGCAGTCTTATTTGTCTGTCCGTACGACTGCAAAATATTGTTTTCAGTTTGTCTGTATGACAGCAAAAACATTGTTTTGTGCCTAGTCTGTCTGCGTATCTGCAAGATCTTGTTTTCGGTCTTCTTAGTTTGTAAGACTGGCAGGATATTGTTCCCGGTCTTTTCAGTCTGTTGTGTGACTCCAGAATATTGATGTCGGCCTCTATAGTCTGTATGTCTGTAGGATGTTTTAACTCGGTCTCATCAGTCTGTGTGTACAAAAGCACCATGCTCACTTCGATCTCACCATCTGTCTGGGGTGACCGCAGGATACTGTTTCCGGTCTCAGTAAGTGTTCTGTCCGTATAAATGCACGAAGTTCACTTTGATCTTACCAGTTTGTCTGGGCGACTGTATTAAACACCGTGTTCGAACCGGTCAGTCTCTGTTTGCATGACTGCAGACTACTGTTTTCTGTCTTACTGGTCTGTTTGTGTGACTGCAGACGTTGGCTTTGGTCTTATCGGTCTGTCTGTATACCTGAAGGATGCAGATCTCGGTGTGTGTGAATGTCTAACCGTTAACACAGAGTGGAAACACAGGAAGCGGGGAAGGGGGGATAAAAATAAATAAAATGAAATATAATGAAATAAAAGAAATGGTTAGACATCTATCCAAACATTTTCAAAGTTGCTTGTAGGGTTTAAAAAAAAAAAAAAAAAAAAAAAAAAAAGGCAAAAACCTTGAAGTTCGACGTCTTCAGGTTTTCTACAATGCAGAACTTTTGAGGGGAACATTGCTCTCATACAAATATCAAAACTAGTATTACTTGATCGTCTGATTTATCAAAATCACTACGGATTAACTGTAGGTATACAGGACTGAGATTTTCTCGAATGTTGTTACCTAATGAAAATGCTTTACTGGTGTAAATTCTGCTTCAATTGCATGAAATGATTGGGAATGCTTTTGCCAGTTTCATTAATTATTTATTTATTTGATTTAATGAATTGGCATTCTATTTGTGTTTTATCACATTTTAAGAAATGGGTTTGTACTCAGTTCACATTTTGCTTGTATTCCTTTACATTTCTAAGAAGTAAGGTTGACTGATTTTACAGTCTGTTTGTATTCCAAATTAAAGAAATTAGTATTGCTGATTTTATATTCTGACTCTAAGTCTCTAACAGTTTATTTTCGTAAATATTTTGAAAATCAGCTTTACAGATATTGTGAATTGTACAGAAAACCGATATTGTTTGTAATAAAATAAATATTTAGTAAGTTTTTGTGTGTGATTTGACCTTTCGTTTTTACTTCATTAAATGTTAAGTAGATATGTTTCTTGTAATTTTGCTTTCTACCTGTATTTCATTTAATATTCCGGAACAAAATTTCACGATTTGACTTTCTGATTGTCTTTCATTAAATAATATAAGGATGTTACATTCTGGAATGAATTTGGGTAATTTCACAATTTGTCTTCAGTATCATTAAATATCTAGGAAATGAATTTCATTGATTTCATATTTTTCATAATATTATGTTATTAAATGCTTCAAAAACGAGTTTTAGTAATTTGAAATTTTATGTCCATTTTATCAAATATTCTGAAAATCATTTCTTACGTTTTTTAAAAAAAACTTTTCTTTATTTCATTCAGTGTTTAATAAACTAGTTTTACAGATTTTCATTTCATCAACGTTAAAAAATCAAACTATCTGATTTTATATTTCATCTGTGTTTCATTACTATTTAGGAAACCAGTTTTACTGGCTTTGTTCGTACCTCATTTACGCAGTACGTGTTACAGATTTTTAAGAAAAATCTGTGAATCGTTCCCTTCTCTAAAGCTACCTTATTTTAAAACACATTTTCTTTCTTTGTGCTACTCAATGAACATTCTGTTTATGCTTCATTAAATGTCTAGACAATTAGTTTACTGAGTTTCGTTAAATACTTTGTTAATGGATTTTTCTCGATGTTACGTTATGTTTGTATTCTGTTATATGATTAGATCTTATCTTCTGTTTGTGTTTTACTTGATGTTAAGCAAAAGGTGTCTGTGTGGTTAATATTTGATTAGCATTTCATGCTTGAGAAATTCATTTGCTGATTTTGCATTCTTTTTGTGTTCCATTAAACGTTTGTTTAATTTTTTTCCACTTCATTGAAAGCTTAGGAAATCTGACTTAACATATTGCTTTAATATCCTATTTGTGCTGCATTAAACACACACACACACACACACACACACACACACACACACACACACACACACACACACACACACACACACACACACACAAACAGTTGGTGATTACCTAGGACGTCTTCTTGTTACCCTATAACAAACATAATTAATAGAAGGCTAAAGTACACCGTCTAAGAAACTTTAATGAACATCAAAAACCAGCAGCACACCTGAATGTAACAGAAAAAGCATTACTCACACTCACGAAATAGATTTGGGAAAAGGAGCGAGGGTAAGGAGAGGAAGGGGGAGAGGGAGGTGGGGTAGGGTTTTGGGGAAAACACGTTGTTCAAAAGCCGCTAAAGAACATGTTTACGACTTCAAACAGAGGTATCCATATAGTTGTGAATGGTTACATGATTAATAATGGTCATGATGCTGTTTTTTTTTCTTTTTTACATACAGACGATGGACACAATTTTTCAAAGGTGGAAGAGGCTATGGATACTTTACACACACACACACACACACACACACACACACACACACACACACACACACACACACATATATATATATATATATATATATATATATATATATATATATATATATATATATATATATATATATATATATATATATATCAAGAATAGTACTAAAACGCCTAATAAAATTTTTACAGTGCTCACCCCTTGGGGAGCAACATCTGTTAAATAGTATGGTAAAAGGAAGTTTTAAGTTTTAAGTTTTTTAAGTTAAAACTTCCTTTTACCATACTATTTTAACAAATATATATATATATATATATATATATATATATATATATATATATATATATATATATATATATATATATATATATATATATATATGCACACGGTAAAGATATTCTTTTCAAATTGTTGGGTAAGGACATATGTATGTACAATGACATACTTACATTAAAAAAAAAAGTGGGACAAAGATATACGTGGTACAGAAACTCATCTAACATGGATCGGGCAAAGTTTAACAGTTTAACACATATGCAGACGTGCATTTATAATGGAAACAGAGGGGCGTGGGGGGGGGGGGGGGGGGGGGGCAATATATACACATGGTACAGACATACACTGAATATGGGTGGGCAAAGGGTAACACATATACAGACGTATATTCAAAATGGAAACAGAGGGGCATGGGGGGGGGGGGGGGGGGGGGGGGGGGGGGGGGGAGCAAAAATATACACATTGTACAGATGCACAGACGTACACTGAACATGGGTGGGCAAAGATACACACCTGTACTGCCATACAATGACCTTGGCAGGCAAAGACATACACATGTTACTAACAAATGTTTAACATCTGTATGCCATGATACTTACACGGCATAGACATATATTTCATATATGCTTGGGGCATACGTATTATGTTTTCCATGCGGGTAGCTAAAGATATACACATGGTAGAGACAATACGTTATACGTGGCTGGGCCAAGATATGTACAAAGTACTGATATACATTCAAAATGGTTGGGCAAAGATATGTACACTGAAGAGACACATATTCAACCACATCACACATGGACAGGGATATGCAAACGGGACACAAATACAGGCTAAATAGGTAGCAATCAACGGTCAGATGACTTTCCTATGTTTGTACACATACAGCAACAGCATAACTTAGAGCCCTTTCAGTTAGAGACATCTTTTTTGTATTACTAACAGAAATACACAGCTACAATCATTTGATTGAACAAATTGTGAAACCTTGATCAGCAAAGACACAAAGCATAAAACCTGGCAATGATACAGAAAATGGGGAAAAAAGACACACACACACACACACACACACACACA
>JADBJO010000074.1:637500-640000 GCA_016801955.1 Conus betulinus
TCCATGAATTACGTGGTATTAATAACATGAGTGTGTTCAGAATGAAATAAGAGAAAGATAGATATATCTCTGTGCTGCGATGCCTTTCGTGAACGCATATTACTGTTAGTCATACACTTTTCCACATGTTTTAAGCTTTGTCATTATGTCCAAAGATCTCGATAGTCGCGTAAAAAAGGCACTACTGGGGCAATATGAAGAGCTTAAAATGGTACTAAATAGACAATCTCTCACGTCGTTCTTTAAATTATTTGATGCAAGAGGTTACCCTGTCTAACAGTATGGGGCCGAAAGGTCGGATCTTTATCTTGCTGCTGTACATCGCCAGAGAATCAATTACTGTGCTTTGAAAAAGCTTCTTGGCAGATCATTACAGACAATATCAGTTATGGCAAAGCAGCTAGATACCCCAATGTCCTTGCTTCTGGTGTTCGATGGCATTCGTTATCGGTTGAAAATAATCCTAATGGACAGGCAAAGACTACCATCTAAAGCTTATATGATGTTACAGGAAATCTTAACTGAGGCAGGGAAAGGTAAATAGTTAAACAACGAACAAGTAGGGTACCTCTTTCTCCCATGATGAAATTAATTACACTCCCATAACTCCAAACCAATGCTGTTTACGACAAACCGTCCAGCTTAAGTGGCAACACAGAGCACACACAACAAACACGATGTTCCCCATCAAACTGCCAAACGCAAATGCCAACATAGAGCACACAACACAAACAGGGGAATGCCTCCTTGCTTGCTGTGTGTGCTCTGTGTTGGCATTTATGTTAGTCGGTTTGGTGTTGTAAGCAGCACTGGTTTGGAGTTAAGGGCGTGTAATTCAGTTCATCGTGGGAAAAGAGAGTTATCCTGCTTGCTCGTTACATGCATGATCTTGCTTGTTAGACTGAGGTAACAGATGCAAAAGAAGCGAAGTGTCTGACGTGGCAATGGCAGATTTAGAATTGTGTGGCTAAATTAACTTTTGTCAGAGATGACAGCGTCAGTATGTATGCTTCGAGAAAGTCTGATTATGGTCGAACTGGGATTGTAACTTTCAAAGTAGAGACAGATTTATTATTATTATTATTTTTTTTTTTTTACAGAATACTGAATCATTTACGTTGTTTGCAGCGAACATTTCCTATACATATCTATAAGCATTTGAAGCGCATAATGACAAATTACGCCCGCGATTCGAACTGGCATGTCAGCTGTCTATGCTCATTACCATCGCTATAGACAGGCACATGCTCGTAATTTGATACGCCCGATAACGACAACGAAGTTCATTTAGTTCTTTCTTGTCCAGGATTAAAGACACCAGGAAACAATCTATGCCATATATTTTACATATTCACGCCTATTCTGAGAAACTGTCTCTTTACTGTTGACATGTATAAAGCTTATAAAGTGCAGATTGCTTGTGTAAAGTAACGTTCGTTGGTGATTATGCTTCATGTCTAGTTCATGTACATCCCCTCTTCTAAAGAGGCTTGACCTTTAAGAAAGAGAACGAACGGACGAACGAATTCTTAAAAGCTTATTTTAAGAGGATAATGGATTAACCATAAATACTTTTTTTTTTTACAGCAAGCCCTCTGGAATAGAACAAAAATTGAACACAGCGAGAAACAAAACCAAACAATAAATATGAAAAAAATGCAACAATCAACGCATAAGTAAATTTGGAGAGAGAGAGAGAGAGAGAGAGAGAGAGAGAGAGAGAGAGAGAGAGAGAGAGAGAGAGAGAGAGAGAGAGAGAGAGTTTATGACTCCACGGATTACAACAATCAACAAGAGCAGCAGCAAGCTCATAAGAACACACACGCACACACACACACACACACACACACACACACACACACACACACACACACACACACACACTCACACACACACACACACACACACACACACACACACACCACATGCACACACATACCCCCCCTCCCCCACCACACACACTCATACACACACATACACACACACACACACACACGCCCACCACCACCACCACCACCACCACCACACACACAAACACACTACACACAAACGTATATGTGCGTATGAGAGTGCGTGCGTGCGTGCGTATGTGCGAGCATGTGTGTGTGTGTGTGTAAGTATGTATGTATATGTATATGTGTATTCACACACACACACACACACACACACACACACACACATATATATATATATATATATATATATATATATATATATATATATATATATATATATTTATATTTATATGGGGGGGGGGGGGGGGGGGGGGGGGGGGGGAGGGGGGGGGGTGGAGGGGGGGGGGGCACGTGAGCGGACATGCGCGTGAGTGCGTGCGAGCATGAAATGAAGGGTGGGGAAAGAGAGGCTATGCGGGGCATGTAAAGACTTTATCACCAGCAGCAGACGCGTGCTAACAGAACGGGAACCATAAGCCATCAGCAACAGCAGCAGTGATGGCATTTCAAGCAGCCCAACCCTGCTGTCGCTAACCACCACCACC
>JADBJO010000074.1:645000-647500 GCA_016801955.1 Conus betulinus
TGGACATCAGGTAATGCAGAGTAAAAAAAATTCCGACGGTAATTTCTACCCATCAGAGAATGTTTCTATTTTCATGCACGAAGCAAAGAGGGGGGGGGGGGGGGGGGGGGGGGGGGGGGGGAACTAATGGATGAGCTTATGTAGAAAACGTTTCCTTTATTTTCTTTCTCTTTCTATCCTTAGCCGTAAAGGAATCGTTAATCTTGTTCGTTTGGAAGATGAGCTAAATTTCAAACGGAAAGACAATGAATTAGAAACTAGATTGTTTAAAAATCGTCTTTTATTTTTCTTATTTCCATCCCTTTTGTTCATAAAAATTCATATCGAGCTATGCGATTCGGCGACTTTTGTATTCTTCCACGCGATTGATACGAAGAACCGACGATATTATCTGTTGTGCACAGCCATTTAAAGCGCATATGCACTATATTTACATATGTGTTGGGCTAAATTTTGTAAACGTCTTCGCCATTGGTCTCCAACCTCTGTTCCTTTGTTGCCAATTACTACTGTTGCTGCTTGAACAACAAAGGATAAGGACATGAAGAGAAAAAGAGAAGAGAAAGAGAGAAATAGAAAGAGAGGAAGGACGGATGTAGGGTAGGAAAGGGGGGGGGGGGGGGGGGGGGGGGGGGGGGGGGGGGGGTGGTGGGTTGGGGGGGAGGGGAGCAGACAATGGTTAGGGTCGTTCACCAGGGGTGAACGGGAAAAAAGGACATTTCGGCCTATTCTGAGGAAAGGCCAAGTGACGGTGAGAAAAGACCCGCTGACCGCATGGAAGTCCTGTTGATGGCGGGAACGACTGTAACCCGGGATTCTCTTCAGAGGGCATGTAAGATCTCGTGGCGAGAGCTTGGCCTTGTCTGGAGTTGTACTGTCTTCGCCTGTCAACGGAACAGCAATGAGTCAAACTGCAGGATGCTCGCGGCAGTCGCTTGATGGTGGCGTTTTTCGCCGGTGGACTCTGCAGTTATAAAATATGGGCTTGTACACCCAAGGGAACGCTCCTGTGGAGGTTCTGCCGTGTCACAATCCAGTGGCCATTACACATTGGCATCTGCCAGGGAGCAATTACGTCCCTTGACGTCTTAATGGAATGTCCTGTGCGTGCCTGCACCCTATGTTGGAGAGCGCAAGCTTGCAAGGGTGGTGCAGGATTGCTCCAAGCTAGATGGTTCGGCAATTGGAGGATAGTACTTCTCGGGGTCCCATACGCACCTTCGGGTGTATCATTTTCTTTCTCCATGGTCGTTCGCCACGGAGAACGGAGTGATCAATAACTTTGTGTTTTTGTGTGTTTAGTGTGGATCGGCGCTCGCAGGCCGGTGGTGGTGGTGATGGTGGTGGTGGGGGGTTCGTAAGGCAAAGCCAGAAGACTTCGGCATATTGTCAGGACGCACTAACGACAGGTGAACGCCGAAGTCCTTCACTCCCAATCGGAAAGAAGTTCTGAGTATCGGACCAATCACGTCGCGCCCAACATTAAGACATACAACAATATCTATAAACTAAAAGGGAAAGAGGTGGAAACGAAGAAGCTCAAACAATTCAGAATCTAGTTCAGCTTCTTTCCATTCAGTTGCACTTTTTCTTCCATAGGGACAAAGTAAATGTTGTCTTAAATGTCCACGACAAAGAGGAAACCTTTCTGAATTATACTCAGCCATTAGATTTATCCAAACGCACCCAAAATAGTACCGCCCTCTGAAAGCTTGGTGGAGGCCTTGGCATTTTCACTGTTGACGTAATGGACTTCAGGGGCGGTAACTTCGTACAAAAGAAATCGATGGCGTGGAGAGGGGGTGGCGCAGAGAAACTGGGGTGGGTGAATGGGGTGGAGGTGAGGGTGGAGTTGGGGAGGGAGGTTGGTTAGAAGCTGTCACGCGATGAACGGGGTGGGAGAAAGCGATGGGAAAGCGAAGGGGGATGGACAGGATCGCTCGCATTCTCTCTCTCTCTCTCTCTCTCTCTCTCTCTCTCTCTCTCTCTCTCTCTCTCTCTCTCTCTCTCTCTCTCTCTCACACCACACACACACACACACACACATACACACACGCAAACACACATGCGAAAGCGCACACACACAAATATGCACAGGTGCGCACACTCAGAATGGCATCTGTGCGTACAACAGAGATTCAACATGCTCCGGGGAAAATGATTCATATACATTTTCATAAGAACAAATCACTCTTTCGTTCCATTCTCTCCTGCTTCTTTTTTCTCGGCGTTTTCGTTTTCATTTTCTTCTAACATTTACTTCCACTTCATTCATATACAAAATAAAAGCAGGAAAAAGTCTTACATCTGGACAACGGTAAAAGAAAAGTTCAAAAACGAAACCACTTTGAAATTTTATGTACAGTTAAGAAGACAGAAACCTGGACTAGCATAACTGACAACATTTCTGACAATAATTTCTGTAGCTAAGAGAAAGTCGGCAAACTTGGAATACACAAGCAAAAAAAAAAAAAAAAAATCCAAAACAAAACAAACAAAC
>JADBJO010000074.1:652500-657500 GCA_016801955.1 Conus betulinus
CACGTCAGTGCGAGTACAGTGAACGATTCAAGCCATGGCTGTGTGAGCACAGAGGAAAATACAGACCATAGAAGTGGAAACACAGAGGACGATACAGACCACAGCAGTTTGAAGACAGTACACAATACAGATCATTGCAGCGTGAAGACAAGACAGACCACGGCAGTGTGAAGACATGGACAATACAGACCATGTGCAGTGTGAAGACAGTGGACAATACAGACCATAACAGTGTGAAGACAATGGACTCTACAGACCATGGCAGTGTGAAGACAATGGACAATACAGACCATGGCAGTGTGAAGACAATGGACAATACACACCATGGCCGTGTGAAGACAATGGACAATACAGACCATGGTAGTGTGAAGACAATGGACAATACACACCATGGCAGTGTGAACACAATTAAAAATACTGACCATGGTAGTGTGAAGACAATGGACAATGCACACCATGGCAATGTGAAGAGAATGGACAATATACTCCATGGCAGTGTGAAGGCAGTGGACAATACAGACCATGGCAGTGTGAAGACAATGGACAATGCAGACCATGGCAGTGTGAAGACAATGGACAATGCAGACCTTGGAAGTGTGAAGACAATGGACAATGCAGACCATGGCAGTGTGAAGACAATGAACAATACAGACCATGGTAATGTAAAGACAATGGTCAATAGAGACCATAGCAGTGTGAAGACAGTGAACAATGCAGACCATGGTAGTGTGAAGACAATGGACAATGCAGACCATGGCAGTGTGAAGACAATGGACAATACAGACCATGGCAGTGTGAAGACAATGAACAATGCAGACCATGGCAGTGTGAAGACAATGGACAATACAGACCCATGGCAGTGTGAACACAATGGACAATACAGACCACGGGCAGTGTGAAGACAATGGACAATACACAGCCCATGGCAGTGTGAAGACAGTGAACAATGCAGACCATGGTAGTGTGAAGACAATGGACAATGCAGACCATGGCAGTGTGAAAACAATGGACAATACAGACCATGGCAGTGTGAAGACAGTGGACAATACAGACCGTGGTAGTGTGAAGACAATGACAATACAGACCATGGGCAGTGTGAAGACAATGGATAATACAGACCATGGCAGTGTTAAGACAGTGAACAATACAGACCATGGCAGTGTTAAGACACAGTGAACAATACAGACCATGGCAGTGTGAAGAAAATGGACAATGCAGACTATGGCCCTGTGAAGACAGTGAACAATACAGACCATTGTAGTGTGAAGAAAATGGACAATGCAGACCATGGCAGTGTGAAGACAATGGACAATGCACACCATGGCAGTGTGAAGACAATGGACAATACAGACCATGGCAGTGTGAAGACAGTGGCCAATACGGACCATGGCAGTGTGATACAGTGGACAATACAGACCATGGGCAATGTGAAGACAATGGACATACAGACCATGGCTGTGTGAAGATAATGGATAATACAGACCATGGGAGTGTGAAGACCATGGACAATACAGACCATGGAAGTGTGAAAACAATGGACAATGCAGACGATAACCGTGTGAAGACAGTGAACAATACAGACCATGGCAGTGTGAAGACAATTGACAATACAGACCATGGCAGTGTGAAGACAATGGACAATGCAGACCATGGCAGTGTGAAGACAATGGACAATACAGACCATGGCAGTATGAAGACAATGGACAATATACTCCATGGCAGTGTGAAGACAGTGGACAATACAGACCATAGCAGCGTGAAGACAATGGACAATACAGACCATGGCAGTGTGAAGACAATGGACAATGCAGATCTTGGCAGTGTGAAGACAATGGACAATGCAGACTAAGGCAGAGTGAAGACAATGAACAATACAGACCATGGCAGTGTGAAGACAATGGTCAATATAGACCATGGCAATTGAAGACAATGAGCTATACAGACCATAGCAGTGTGAAGACAATGATTAATACAGACCATAGCAGTGTGAAGACAATGGGACAATACAGACCATGGCAGTGTGAAGACAATGGACAATACAGACCATGGCAGTGTGAAGACAGTGGACGATATACTCTATGGCAGTGTGAAGGCAATGGACAATACAGACCATGGTAGTGTGAAGACAATGAACAATACAGACCATGGTAGTGTGAAGACAATGGACAATACAGACCATGGTAGTGTGAAGACAATGGACAATACAGATAATGGTAGTTTGAAGACAATGAACAACACAGACCATGGTAGTGTGAAGACAATGGACAATGCAGACCATGGCAGTGTGAAGACAATGGACAATACAGACCATGGCAGTGTGACGACCATGGACAATACAGACCATAGCAGTGTGAAGACAACTGGCAATGCAGATCATGGCAGTGTGAAGACAGTGGACATTACAGACCATGGCAGTGTGAAGACAGTGGACAATACAGACCCATGGAAGTGTGAAGATAATGGTCAATACAGACCATGGCTGTGTGAAGACAGTGGACAACACAGACCATGGCAATGTGAAGATAGTGCACAATATACTGCATGGCAGTGTGAAGGCAATGGACAACGCAGACCATGGCAGTGTGAAGACCATGGACAATACAGACCATGGCAGTGTGAGGACAGGGGACAATATAGACCATGGCAGTGTGTAGACAGTGGACAATACAGACCATGGCAGCGTGAAGACATGGACAATACAGACCATGGCAGCTTGAAGACAGTGGACAATACAGACCATGGCAGTGTGAAGACAATGGACAATACAGCCCATGGCAGTGTGAAGACAGTGAACAATGCAGACCATTGTAGTGTGGAGACAATGGACAATGCAGACCATGGCAGTGTGAAAACAATGGATAATACAGACCATGGCAGTGTGAAGACAGTGGACACTACAGACCATGGTAGTGTAAAGACAATGGACAATACAGACCATGGCAGTGTGAAGACAATGGATAATACAGACCATGGCAGTGTTAAGACTGTGAACAATGCAGACCATGGCAGTGTGAAGACAATGGACAATGCACACCATGGCAGTGTGAAAACAAATGGACAATACAGACTATGGCAGTGTGAAGACAGTGGACAATACAGACCATGGCAGTGTGAAGACAGTGGACAATACAGACCATGGCAATGTGAAGACTATGGACAATACACACCATGGCAGTGTGAAGACAATGGATAATACAGACTATGGCAGTGTGAAGACCATGGACAATACAGACCATGGAAGTGTGAAAACAATGGACAATGCAGACGATAGCCGTGTGAAGACAGTGGACAAAACAGACCATGGCAGTGTGAAGACAATGGACAATACAGACCATGGTAGTGTGAAAGACAATGACAATGCAGACCTTGGCAGTGTGAAGACAATGGACAATACACACCATGGCAGTGTTAAGACAGTGGACAGTACAGCCATGGCAGTGTGAAGACAATGGACAATACAGACCATGGCAGTGTGAAGACAATGGACAATACAGACCATGGGAGTATGAAGAGAATGGACAATATACTCCATGGCAGAGTGAAGACAGTGGACAATACAGACCATACCAGCGTGAAGACAATGGACAATACAGACCATGGCAGTGTGAAGACAATGGACTATGCAGATCCTGGCAGTGTGAAGACAATGGACAATGCAGACCAAGGCAGAGTGAAGACAATGAACAATACAGACCATGGCAGTGTGAAGACAATGGTCAATATAGACCATGGCCGTGTGAAGACAATGAGCTATACAGACCATAGCAGTGAAGACAATGGTCAATACAGACCATAGCAGTGTGAAGACAATGGACAATACAGACCATGGCAGTGTGAAGACAATGGACAATACAGACCATGGCAGTGTGAAGACAGTGGACAATATACTCCATGGCAGTGTGAAGGCAATGGACAATACAGACCATGGTAGTGTGAAGACAATGGACAATACAGACCATGGTAGTGTGAAGACAATGGACAATACAGATAATGCCGTGTGAAGACAATGGACAATGCAGACCATGGCTGTGTGAAGACAATGGACAATACAGATCATGGCAGTGTGACGACAATGGACAATACAGACCATAGCAGTGTGAAGACAATGGACAATGCAGATCATGGCAGTGTGAAGACAGTGAACAATACAGACCATGGCAGTGTGAAGACAGGGGACAATACAGACCATGGCAGTGTGAAGACAATGGTCAATACAGACCATGGCCGTGTGAAGACAGTGGACAATACAGACCATGGCAATGTGATGACAATGGACACTATACTCTATGGCAGTGTGAAGGCAATGGACAATGCAGACCATGGCAGTGTGAAGACAGTGGACAATACAGACCATGGCAGTGTGAAGACAGTGGACAATGCAGACCATGGCAGTGTGAAGACAATGGACAATACACACGATGGTAGTGTGAAGACAATGGACAATACACACCATGGTAGTGTGAAGACAATGGACAATACAGATAATGGTGGACAATATACTCCATGGCAGTGTGAAGGCAATGGACAATGCAGACCATGGCAGTGTGAAGACCATGGACAATACACACCATGGCAGTGTGAAGACAGGGGACAATACAGACCATGGCAGCGTGAAGACAGTGGACATTACAGACCATGGCAGTGTGTAGACAGTGGACAATGCAGACCATGGCAGCGTGAAGACAAGTGGACAATACAGACCATGGCAGCGTGAAGACAGTGGACAATACAGACCATGGCAGCGTGAAGACAGTGGACAATACAGACCTTGGCAGTGTGAAGACAGTGCACAATGCAGACCATGGCAGCGTGAAGACAGTGGACAATACAGACCATGGCAGTGTGAAGACAGTGGACAATACAGACCATGGCAGTGTGAAGACAGTGGACAATACAGACCATGGCAGTGTGAAGACAGTGGACAATGCAGACCATGGCAGTGTGAAGACAATGGACAATACACACCATGGCAGTGTGAAGACAGTGGACAATGCAGACTA
>JADBJO010000074.1:662500-682500 GCA_016801955.1 Conus betulinus
CTTAATCATACCTGAACTGAATAATGTACCTAGTAATTGTTGGAATCACGTATCTAGTAATTGTTTGATGGATGGACAAAACGGTAATTGTTTGATGGATGGACAAAACGGGATTTTCAAACCTTAAAGATCAGACTCCATTGGAAGGATCGAAGTCACGACGCCATCAGCTCCACAGCGACACGCTCTGACCATTCGAGTGCAGACCACTTTCAATGGACACCTTAGCAGCAGCGATGAGTAAAGGTGTGTGTATTCCACAAAGTAGACACCACTGAAGGCCCAACGGAAATGAGGAACGGGGGGGGGGGGGGAGGGGGGTTGGATAGGCAGGAAGAAGGAGGGGAGTGAGAGAGAGAGAGAGAGAGAGAGAGAGAGAGAGAGAGAGAGAGAGAGAGAGAGAGAGAGAGAGAGAGAGAGAAGAAGAACCGCCTCGTGTTAGACGCAAATCGCCGATCCGTATTTCTCTTGTCATCCAGTGGAATGTATTACCACTATGTCACCTTTGCGGAAAATCATGTCATAAACGTTTTGAAAAATGAAAGGGGACAACAACAACTGTGCCTACCTAGGTTGCAGTCCAGATATATAGAAAAACGGCGATAGAAAAGAAGGAAGACAGGATTAGCAAAAGGTGGTAAGAAGAAGAAAGATAGGGAGAAGGTTAGAAAATGAAAGATTAGCAGAAGGTTAAAAAAGAAGGAAGGATTGACAAATAGTGATGAAAAGAAGGGAGAAAGACTAGCAAATAGTAACACAAGTAAGGAAGACAGGCTAGCAAATGGTGATTTAAACAGGAAGTAAAGCTAGCAAATGGTGATTAAAACAGGAAGTAAAGCTAGCAAATGGTGATCAAAACAGGAAGTAAAGCTAGCAAAAGGTGATAAAAAGGATGCATACTAGCAAATGGTGATAAAGAGAATAAGGCTTAAACAAATTGTAGCAAAAGAAGGAAGAAGACTACAAATAATGATAAAAAATAATAAGACCAGATATACCGTGATAAAAAGGTGCAAAAAGACCTTGAAAACTGTGATAAAAGGACAGGAAGAAGCGCTTCCCCCCTACTCAATCGTGATAAAAAGAAAGAAAAAACCCTAACAAAATGTTATAAATTAAAGATCTTACAAAAGGAAATAAAAAGAAGACCTAATACATGATGATGAAATAGAAGGCCTAATGATGGTGATTAAAAAGAAAGCCTAACAAGTACTGATAAAAAGGGAAGAAGGACTTCCCAATTGCGATAAAAAGGAGGACAAAGGCCTTACAAAACAGTGATTAAAAAAGAAAGAAAAGTGCTGAACAAAACTATAACATAAAGGGCCAGGCAAAAGGTCATAAAAGAAGGAAGTCTTAACAAAACATGATTAGAAATAAAAGGGGGGGGGGGGGGGGGGGGGGGGGGGGGGGGGGGGGGGAAGCGTAAGAAATTGTACTTTAAAAAGAAAAAACAAGGACCCACGAATTCTGAGAAAAAAGAAGACAGGACTGTCAGTCGTTTAAAAGTAAGGAAGGACTAATAAATTCTGATTAAAAGAAAAATTGACAAGTAACGAAACACGATGAAAAAGACGGAAGACGTATAAACAAGACAGTCAAGAAGATTATTGTGAAGCTAAGAGGGAAGAAGGCCTAACGATTCGTTAGAAAAAGGAAGAAGGCCTAGTATAATGTGATGAAAAACAAGAAAGAAGGTTTCAGAAATCGCCATAAAAAGACCACCTGACAAACTGCGATAAAATGAGGAAGAAAGAGAAAGAAATCATGTTAAAAAGAGGGAAGAATGCCTCAAAAATCGTGGTGAAAAGATAGGGTAAGGTCTTCCGAAAGGTGATTACAAAAACACTCTGAAGGACTAGCTAATCGTGATTTTAAAAATCACAAAAGGAAAGGAATAAAAGGATAAAAAGTTTAAAACAAGTGGTTATAACACGAAGGAGAAAGACCTAATAAACCGTAATTAAACAGAAAGAAGATATAAAGCACAAAGAAATCGAGGTAAAAAGAAGGGCTGACTAATCGTGATTAAAAGACGGACGAATATTTAACAAATCGTGGTACAACGCATGAAGAAGGATAAACAAATCGTGACAAAAGGAAAGAAGACAGCTTAGGAAATCGTGACAAAAAGAAGGAAGACGACCAGACAAATCGTGACAAAGAGAAGGAAGATAATCTGACAAACCGTGACGAAACAGAAGGAAGGTGACCTGACAAATCGTGACAAAGAGAAGGAAGATGATCTGACAAATCGTGACAAAGAGAAGGAAGACAACCTGAGAAATTGTGACAAAGAAAAGAAAGATGATCTGACAAATCGTGACAAAGAGAAGGAAGACGACCTGGCAAATTGTGACAAAGAGAAGAAAGATGATCTGACAAATCGTGACAAAGGGAAGGAAGACGACCTGACAAATTGTGACAAAGAGAAGGAAGATGATCTGACAACTCGAGACAAAACAGAAGGAAGGTGACCTGACAAATCGTGACAAAAAAGTGGAAGATGACCTGACAAATCGTGACAAAAAGAAAGAAGATAACTTGACAAATCGTGACAAAAAGAAGGACGATGACTTGACAAATCGTGACAAAGAGAAGGAAGATGACCTGACAAATCGTGGCAAAAAGGTGTGAAGATGACCTGACAAATCGTGACAAAAAGGTGGAAGATGACTGACAAACTGTGACAAAAAGAAGGAAGATGACTTGACAAATCGTGACAAAGAAGGAAGATAACTTTGACAAATCGTGACAAAAAGAAGGACGATGAACTTGACAAATCGTGACAAAGAGAAGGAAGATGACCTGACAAATCGTGGCAAAAAGGTGGAAGATGACCTGACAAATCGTGACAAAAAGGTGGAAGATGACCTGTCAAATCGCGACAAAGAGAAGGAAGATGATCTGACAAATCGTGACAAAGGGAGGAGAGAAGACCTGACAAATCTTGACTAAGGGAAGAGAGATGGCATAACAAATCGTGACAAAAAGATGGAAGATGACCTGACAAATCGCGACTGAAAGGAAGGCGTAACTATCCGTGGTCAACATCGAGGATCTCAGGAGGTAACATTCAGGCCCCCATGGTCTCAATTGTCAACGCTAGAGGTCAACGTGTTAGAGAAAGAGATAAGGTGAGTGTGAGAAGAAGAAAAAGAAGAAGAAGAAGAAGAGAAAGAAAGAAAGAAAGAAGAGAGAGAGAGAGAGAAAGAAAGAGAGAGAGAGAGAGAGAGAGAGAGAGAGAGAGAGAGAGCGAGAGAGAGAGAGAGAGAGAGACATACATACATACATACATACATACATACATATATACATACATACACAGACACACAGACAGACACACAGAGACAACGACAGCGACAAAATAAACAAAAGACCAAAACAATGCAAGTGAGAGGAAGGTGAAGAAGAAAAAAATGGGGGGATATATATATATATACATATATGTATATGTATGTATATATACATATGTATATATATATATATAATATATATATATATATATATATATATATATATATATATATATATCAGGAAGGGACAACGTTAAGGGTCGAGAAAGTGGAGGAGGAGCAGAAGACAGGGGACGGGGGCGAATGGAGGAAAAGCACAAAAAAGAGTTGTGAGAGAACAGAGGAGAAGGGGGAGTGAGGAAGGGAGTGGGGTGGGGGGGTTTGGGGGGGGGGGGGGTCGACCGAAAAAAACAACACCTCCTGACAACAAGAGAGAGAGAGAGAGAGAGAGAGAGAGAGGGCTGCCCCGAAGGCATCTTTATCTACAGCCTTCACTGTCCTGTCCGCCCCCTGTACCACTGGAGCCGTCGCACGCGGCCACGCGATCTGTCCCTCTATTGTTGTGTCGCTCATACACCACCCTCTTCCCCGCTTCATCCCCCATCCTCCTCCACCACCCCTCTCTATACCAACATCCTTGTCCATACTTGTCGACCGTACCAGAAAGGAGAGAGAGAGAGAGAGAGAGAGAGATAGAGAGAGAGAGAGGGGAGAGAGAGACAGAGAGGGACACACACACACACACACACACACACACACACACCACACAGAGGTGTGGTATGGTGCGGGTAGGGGCAGTAGAGATTGTGGGTTGGGTGAAGAAGGTAAGGAGGTAGGAAGAGTCACTGGAACTAATCTGTTTTGTAAAGAGCAGTAAGAATTACAATAAATGAATAAATACGTGAATGAACATGTAAATGAATATATAAATACATAAGTAAATAAACAAACAAATAAACAAATATAATAATGTATAGATAAATGAATAAATAGTCATTTAAACAGATAATGTTTTGTGAGTTGTAACAAGAACAACACAACGTCATTCAAACAAATGTGGTTTGGGGAATGTGGCAAGAACAAACAGAAATTAAACAAAACGTCATTCAAACAAATGTGGTTTGGGTAGTGTGGCAAGAACAAACAGAAAATTAAACAAAACGTCATTCAAACAAATGTTGTTTGGGTAGTGTGGCAAGAACAAACAGAAATAAAACATCATTCAAACAAACGTGTTTGAGGAGTGTGGCAAGAACAAACAGAAATTAAACAAAACGTCATTCAAACAAATGTTGTTTGGGTAGTGTGGCAAGAACAAACAGAAATAAACATCATTCAAACAAACGTGGTTTGAGGAGTGTGGCAAGAACAAAAACAGAAATTAAACAAAACGTCATTCAAACAAATGTTGTTTGGGTAGTGTGGCAAGAACAACAGAAATAAAACATCATTCAAACAAACGTGGTTTGAGGAGTGTGGCAAGAACAAACAGAAATTAAACAAAAAATCATCTAAACAAATGTTTGGGGAGTGTGACAAGAACAAACAGAAATTAAACAAAACGTCATTTTAAAAAAATGTGGTTTGGGAGATACAGCAAGAACAAACAGAAATTACACAAAAAATCACTTGAACAAATTTAGTTTTTGAAAACGTGGTATTATACAATAAAGGAGGAGAAATAACAAAATAAACAACACGAATCCCACCCCACAAAACGAACAAAGAAACAAACAAACACAACAAACAAACATACAAACAAATAAAAACAAACCCAGACCAACAAAATTCAACAAAACAACAGCAGCAAAACGAAGAGGGCACTAAAAGGCCTTCGGCAAATTAATTAATCCCAAACTGGAAACTTCAAGCATCAAACATATCAGCAGCAGCAGCAGCAGTAACAGCATCAGTCATCATCATCATCATCATCATCATCATCATCACCATCACCATCATCATCATCAACACCACAATGACCATCGCCATCTTCTACATGTGTCATTATCATCAGCATCATGAACATTGTCGTGATCATCATTGGCAATCATTATCGTGAGCAACATGTCTGTGTGAGTACGTCAGTGCCCCCCCCCCCTCTCTCTCTGTTAGTGTGGATGTGTGTGTGTGTGTGTGTGTGTGTGTGGTGTGTGTGTGTGTGTGTGTGTGTGCGTGGGTGTGTGGTGTGTGCGCGCGCGCGCGTGCGTACACACGCGTGTGCATGTTTGTAAGATATACGCGAAATAACATGTATATGTATTATTGATTGCAAGCAGAGCACGCTAAAAACATGGCACTCTCCTTCATTGTTTTCCCTCTAAGTATATAGGCTTGTTAAAAGAATCTACAGAAAGGGCACGTTTGTTCTTTTCTTGGCCGAACACCGAGGATAGAACCGATTCCATAGGGAAAAGTCCACTACTGGTCATTGTGTCCACCGTGACAGAAAACGTTCTCGCGGACAGTCCCGAGGAGAAAGAGAGCAATAATGAGTTAGTGGACTCATGGCTAAAGTCGTGCGCTCGTTGCCCGCCTTTCGTTTTGGACGCCAAGGCGATAAACTTCTGATGTTCAGCATAGATCATACACGGGGCGAGTCACTTCACACGATATAATACATAGTGTCTGAGACATCCACATGTGTGTATATACAGACACAGACGCACGTGGAAAGCCACATGCGGACACCCACCCACTCCCATGTACACATATGTACAGGTCTGCAGAGAGGAGATCCCCCCCCCCCCCTCAGACAAGTGTTTCAGCCCTGAACTCCTTACACTCTGAGGGGATCGGGCCCATCCGGGTCATGACTCCCAGTTGCCTACTGCCACTGTTCGAACCAGCAACTTCTGAATGGGTTGGGCGTCTCAAGGCTTGCCTTTTCAAACGGATGTCTTACCCCACCGCTAACGGGACACATGTTCTGAATTGGGCAATTTAAGACATATGCAGTTCACTTTTGTTCCTCCTCGACCAGATCCAGCTAGAACTCTTTTTCGGCTGCCTCTGCATTTACCTTCAGAATTCTGGTCCTCTTCTTACCTTAAAGCCCGAGCTGTTTCATGAGGTCACAGGCTGACGAGCCTGCAATCCCCTCGCTCCGCCTTCTATGGCAAGAACCCGGGCCTGGAAACCGGATTCCCTCAAGTTCCTCGCTACTCTGACGTAATTCTCGCTCTTGTAGAGGTACGCTTCCTCCATTCTGCTTTCGTATGGTACAGCGAGTTCGATCAGATTCATTTGTTGTGATGAACCTGAGTGGAGAACAATATCCTGTCTGATAGCACTCTTCCTGATGATTTCTGTACGGTTCTCCCATTCTAGGTCTACTATACATTTCCAGTCATCTGCGCCATCCAGTAAACCCCGCTTCTATGCTGTTGACATCACAGTTATTCCAGACCATGATTTGTGGCCTCCTGCCGTGTAGAACTTTGTTCCTTGGAGTTTCTGGTGGCATAGATCTTCCTCCAGTAGTATTAACCACGTGTTGCATCCTCCCTTGACACTTGGTTTGGGCCTCCATGTGCACCTTCCCTGGGTTAGCGCTGCTTTGCATTGAACTCAGGACAAGTTTCCACTGTGTGTTTGCCGTGACAGATTGGCCTGTATAACGGTGTCCACAGGCAATGAAACTTAGTCAACCCACTAGGCGTAACACGCCGACAAAGTCTTCAAGCCAGGTATATTCCTAAGCAGACCAACATTTCGGCAGGCCTACGCAAGAAACACCTATCGGTAGAGATCGTGTAGCCCGAACCAATCTGTTCACGCTTTGTACCCAGTACATGGCAAACCCCCCCCTGCGCCCCGCTCCCTTACATAGGCCAAAAAAAAACACCATTCTATACGGGCGAAAATGAAACTGAAAATGTATCCCCCGCCCCCCCTCCCAACAACCCCGCTTCCCACCCCCCCCCAATCGTGAAAGAGCCATGTGCAGAAGTCGTCGCTACCCTACGATGAAACTGAAAACTGAAACTGAAAACCTTATTTCTTTCTTTGAAAACGTTCAAAAGTCACCCTCTATTCGCCCCCGTTTTCTACCCCCCCCGCCCCCCCCCCCCCCCTGTTTATCACACCCCCGCTCCCCGCCCGTTTCGTGGGCCCCCTCCTCACCCCCCGACCTCCCCCCCCCCCCCCCCCCCCTCACCGCCCCACCCCCGCCCCCCCCCCCCCCCCCCCCCCCCCCCCCCCCCCGCACTGCCCCTCCTTTCACTTCTCCTTCTTTTTTCTTCCCATTTCCTCACACTTCCTTCTTCCCTCTCTCAACCTCTCTCACCGAAAGGGCCAGTCTATCCCTCTCTTTGTTCTTTTCTTTTATTTCCCATTCCTCAGAATCCTTCATTCTCTCTTATATGTTGTCTCCCCACACTTTTTCCAACTTTGTTCCCCTCTCTCACCTGTGTGTGTGTGTGTGTGTGTGTGTGGTGTGTGTGTGTGTGTGTGTTTTGTGTGTGTGTGTGTTTGTTGTTGTTGTTGGCAGATCAAGGAGTTTTTTGCTTGCGCGCTGTTTTCTACTTTGAACGCAAAAAACTGTTATCACACAAAGAGTTAAAAATTAGCCCTGTTTTTCGTGGGAACCTCCTCCCCGCCCATCCCCCCATTTCTCCCTCCCCTTCTCCCCGTCCTTTCCTCCCCATTGCGTTGTTCCTTTTCCGGGTCAATCAGTCTCTCTCTCTCTCTCTCCTCTCTCTCTCCTCTCTCTCTTTTCTCTCTCCCATTTTTTGAGAAAAGACAGATAACAGTTTTTTGCTTGAACCAGGTATTTTCTACTTTAAATGTTTTATATACAAAATCGATAAAAAAAAAAAGTTTTTCAGTCAAATTACTGATGCGCAATAAAGGACTGAATGTATCGCACTATTTAGGTAAAAATCTGAAATGGATGGACTTGAGGTTGTTGTTTTCTTTTTCAGCAAGAATGACAGCAAAATATAATGGTACTAAAAAAAGAAAATTAACTTAAAGTCATTTGATCGACATTCGAAACTACGTTCTAATCTATAAACAGTTCACAAGAAAGTAAATTAGAAGTGTGGTTGTTAATTTCAATGAGAGTTTGGAGATTTTTTTCCCTGAAAGAGTAAGGACCCTTGACAGCAAAATACAATTTACAACCACAACATCAACAACAACAAATCGCTTTGATCGACATTAGAAACTACGCTGTAGTAATACAAACAGTACAGAAGAAGGTCGGTTAGAAAATGTGTTTATTGACGAAGTGATTCAGATCCAAATCTTCTTTGTCGCATGAATCGCACAGTGTTGCCGGTGTGTCATTTGGATGGTGAGTTTTTTTTCTTCGGGGTGGGAGTGGGGGATGATTGGGGAGGGAGCAGGGAAAGGAAGGAGAGTTGAGGTATGGGAAAGGGGGTGCAGTGTGGGCAGGGGAGGGGGTGGGAGGAGAGGAGAGGACGGCGCAGGGTAGGGGGAGGGAAGGGGCCGGAGGGGTCGAAGTGGGGGAAGAAAGGGGTTGGAGTAGGATGGGGTAAGGGAAACGCAAAGTTCACCAGAGTTCTGCTCGAGTGCACAGACTGGCGTTTCGCGAGTGCAGTCTGCGCTTCGCACGGTGTACATATTCCACGTACGCAAGAAATACTCTGATTTTGACATTGGATATCCAAAAGGTATTCAGAATATATTTGGCCTACGAAATACTCATGAGTGTATTCGGTAAATTGAAATGTATGCATGTATGTATGCATGTAAGAGAGAGAGAGAGAGAGAGAGAGAGAGAGAGAGAGAGAGGTGAGAGAGAGAGAGAGAGAGAGAGAGAGAGAGAGAGAGAGAGGAGAGAGAGAGTAGAGCGAGAGAGAGAGAGAGGCAGGCAGACAGACAGACAGACAGGCAGACACAGACATACACAGAGAAAAAAAATGGAGCCCTTCCTTCCAAATCGCGAACAAAGAAGCCCCCCCCCCCCCCCACCCTCCCCACTTCTCCCCCTTTTTCCTCTCCCTCCGCCCTCCCTCCTGCCTTCTCCTCCCCCCCCCCCCACCACCCCCTCACCCCCCACTCCCCCCTATCCCCCCCCCCCCCCCCCCCCACCCCTCACTATCCCTTTCCTGTGATCTCACCTTTGCAAGCCTTGCGGTGGGTGATGGCTTTGGAGCGGTCCCTGTAGTAGCCCTCCTTGCAGTAGTTGCAGTTGCGGCCCGCCGTGTTGTGGCGACAGTTGCGACACACGCCGCCGCTCTTGTAGCCCGACAGCTGGTACAGCTCCATGTTGAAGCGGCACTTGTTGGCATGCAGGTTGCAGTTGCAGGCTGCAACAATGATACCACAGCGGGTAGTGGTCAGTGAGGGGACTGGACTGACTGCTCAGCAATCAGTAAGATTCGTGCATGGGGTAGACTGGTTTGTTTGTATGTTTGTTTGTTTGGTTGGTCGGTTGGTTGTTTCTGTTTGTTCGTTTGTGTATTTGTGTTTGTTTGCTTGTTTTGGGAGGGAGGTTGGCCAATGGACTTTTTCGAGGAATTGATTGCAAGAGTGCATTGCTGACTAGTTCGTCTGCTCATGTGAGTCGTTCCTTGAACAAAACCCCACCCCATCCCCTTTCCCTCTTCACACACACACACACACACACACACACACACACACACACACACACACACACACACACACACACACACACACACACAGAGAGTCAATATGAGACGTGATTTTTTTTATTCAGAGAGGTGACTGCCCCATTTGAAAGGATGAGCTTACAACAAGTATAAATGATACGAAGTTTAGAAAGTAATATGTATATTTGTGTCACACAATAATTACGTGTTCCAGAAAGAGAGAGAGAGAGAGAGAGAGAGAGAGAGAGAGAGAGAGAGAGAGAGAGAGAGAGACAGACAGACAGACAGACAGAGACAGAGAGAGACAGACGCAGAGAGAGAGAGAGAGAGGAGAGAGAGAGAGAGAGAGAGAGAGAGTCTGCATATGCACTTGTCGAACAGGTATCGCGTGCATCATAGCTAGGAGAGCTGCGCCTTTCATTGCTCAATCATGAAAAGAATGGTAACTTCACTCTTTTGGGATCCGTTTTATAGAAAAACAAAACAAAACAAAGCAAAACAAAACAAAACAAAACAAAAAGCCATACTACTAGCATCACACCCTATGCCGTTCATTCAAGAAGATTTGATGATCACGACTGATAAATGTTGTTAGGGCGTAAGGGTTCCAGACGTGTGATGGTGAGTCGGGAAGTGAGACCCAAGATATATTACTCTCTGTTCTGTGTGTCTGTCTGTTTCCCCATGTGTCTTTCCCTTCTGTCTGTCTGTCTGTCTGTCTGTCTCTCTCTCTCTCTCTCTCTCTCTCTCTCTCTCTCTCTCTCTCTCTCTCTCACACACACAATATATATATATATATATATATATATATATATATTCATATATCCCTCCCTCCCTCCCTCCCTCCTCCCTCTCTCTCTCTCTCTCTCTCTCTCTCTCTCTCTCTCTCTCCTCCCCCTCTCTCTTTGTCAACAAGGCATCTTTCATGTTTTTAAAATTTCGACAAATATCGTGCCATGTTATATTAACGCCCTTTTTACAAGACTGAACAGCTGTTCTGTCTCTCGCAAAATGTCTTCTCCCCTACCCGCGCATTGATCAAAACAAAACCAGCTTGCTCTGGACCATATGTCTGGAACTCCTATCCAACGAGTCTACAAAATACGAATTCACCACCTACCTCTCTTTCACTGCCTCACTTGCACAATAATTTACTTCAGTTAATCATACCACTACCTCACTTGCACAATAATCTACCTCAGCCAGAAAGACCACTGCCTCACTTGCACAATAATTTACTTCAGTTAGTCATACCACTACCTCACTTGCACAATATTCTACCTCAGTCACTTAGACCACGTACCTCAATTGCATGATTACTTTCCTCATTCAAACAGATCGTATTCACACAGTCATGTACCATAATCAGACTGACCGCCTATTTAACCCGCATTATCGTCTGTCTCAACCACACAGACCATGCATTTAGTCCAAACATACGTCATCTACATTATTCACACATTGATCATCCTCAATCGTACAGTCTGTCTACATCATACACATTATCATCTACCTCAATCATACAGACCGTCTACATCACTCACACATTCATCTACCACAATCATACAGACCGTCTACATCACTCACATCATCTGTCTCAATCATACAGACCGTCTACATCACTCACGCATTCATCTACCTCAATCATACAGACCGCCAACATCACTCACATTATCATCTACCTCAATCATACAGACCGTCTACATCACTCACACATTCATCTACCTCAATCATACAGACCGTCTACATCATCACTCACACATTCCTCTACCTCAATCATACAGACCATCTACATCACTCACACATTCATCTACCTCAATCATACAGACCGTCTACATCATCACTCACACATTCCTCTACCTCAATCATACAGACCATCTACATCACTCACACATTCATCTACCTCAATCATACAGACCGTCTACATCATCACTCACACATTCATCTACCTCAATCATACAGACCGTCCACATCACTCACACGATCCTCTGCCTCAACAGGCGCTGAACATATACTTGGTCACAGGTATGTCATCTACCTCATTCACACTATCAATCTGACTCACACATATTACCTACCTCATTTACAGAAACCATGTATTTCGATCACATATCTCGTCCACATACATTATTCACATCGCATATATCATCTACGGCACTTACACAGACCACCCTAGCTCACTACTACATTATTACCACCCTCACTCAAACATATCATCTACCTTACTCAAGCGTATTATCCAACTCACTCAAACATAATCATCTGCCTCATTCATGCACGTCATCTACCTCACTAACATATGTCACCCACCTCACTGAACCACATCATCTGCTCCATTACACACATCACCTACCTCATGGACACTTTATCACCTACCTAACTCACCCCCCCTCCCTCAAACACACCACCTATTTCACTCACACACACACACATCATCTATCTCAACCACATCATATCATTTACGTACATTATCCCACTCACACAGACTGCCTACATCGCCAGCACATATAATCTACCTCATTTACAAAGATTGACTACCTCATACACACATCATATCAATTACCTCACTCAAGCACATCACCTACCTCACTAACTCATAACATCTACCTCACAAACTCATAACATCTACCTCACTAACTCATACATCTACCTCACAAACTCATATCATCTACCTCACTCTGAAACACTTTCTACCTCGCCAACATGTCATCTATCTCACTCATACAGACGGTCCCCTCGTCCACACTCACGCTGCTTACTTCACACAGACGACCGATCTCGTCCATGGTATGCTGTCTGTTTTGTTTTCCAGACAGACCGTCCGTCTCTTCCATACAAATGCCATGTACTTCACAAAGACCACCCATCCTGACCCAAAACAAATGCCATATGCTTTAGAAAGACTGTCAATCTCGTCCATACCAATGCTACCAACTTCACACAGACCGCCCATCTCTTCCAAACAAATGTTACTTACTTCACACAGACCGCCCATCTCTTCTATACAATGTCACTTACTTCACACAGACCGCCCATCTCTTCCATACAAATACTACTTACTTCACACAGACCGCCCATCTCTTCCATACAAATGCTACCTACTTCACACAGACCGCCCATCTCTTCCATACAAATGCTACCTACTTCACACAGACCGCTCAACTCTTCCACACAAATGCTACCTACTTCACACAGACCGCCTATCTCTTCCAAACAAATGTTACCTAATTCACACAGACCGCTCATCTCTTCCAAACAAATGCTTCTTACTTCACACAGACTGCCCATCTCTTCCAAACAAATGCTCTCTATTTCACACAGACCGCCCATCTCTTCCAAACAAATGCTATCTATTCCACATAGACCGCCCATCTCTTCACCCAAATTTTCTACTTCACACAGACCGCCCATCTCTTCCAAACAAACAGACCGCCCATCTCTTCCAAACAAATGCTATTTATTTCACACAGACCCGCCATCTCCCCCATACAAATGCGGTCTATTTCACACAGACCGCCCATCTCTTCCACACAAATGCGATCTATTTCACACAGACCGCCCATCTCGCTCATACAAATGCCATCTACTTTGTAAAGACGGGCCATCGCTTCCACATAAATGGCATCTACTTCATACCGACGCCAACCTTGTCCATTTACATGCTATGTAGTTTAAACAGACCGCCCATCTCGTCCATCCAAATGCCATCTACTTCGCACAGACCGCCCATCTCGTCCATCCAAATGCCATCTACTTCGCACAGACCGCCCATCTCGTCCATCCAAATGCCATCTACTTCGCACAGACCGCCCATCTCGTCCATCCAAATGCCATCTACTTCGCACAGACCGCCCATCTCGTCCATCCAAATGCCATCTACTTCGCACAGACCCGCCCATCTCGTCCATCCAAATGCCACCTACTTCGCACAGACCGCCCATCTCGTCCATCCAAATGCCATCTATTTCACACAGACCGCCCATCTTGTTGCACAAATGCCATCAACTTCAAGAAGACCACCTACGTCGTCCATACAACTGCCATCTATTTCACATAGACCACCCATCTCGTCCTTACAAATGCCATCTATTTAACACAGACTGCCCATCTCGCCCCACACAACTGCCATCTATTTCACACAGACCGCCCATCTCACCACACAACTGACACCGACTTCACGCATGTTGTCCATACTAACATCATCTATATCGCCCATCTTGTCAATACTAACATCATCTATTCCACACAGATCGCCCATCTGGTCGATATTTAACGTCATCTATTTCACACAGATCGCCCATCTCGTCCATATCAACGTCATCTGTTTTCACACAGATCGCCCTTCTCGTCCATATTAACGTAATCTATTTCACACAGATCACCCATCTCGTCCATATTAACGTCATCTATTTCATACAGATCGCCCATCTCGTCCATACTAACATCATCTATTTCACACAGATCGCCCATCTCGTCCATACTAACATCATCTATTTCACACAGATCGCCCATCTCGTCCATACTAACATCATCTATTTCACACAGATCGCCCATCTCGTCCATACTAACGTCATCTATTTCACACAGATCACCCATCTCGTCCCACACTAACGTCATCTATTTCACACAGATCGCCCACCTCGTCCATACTAACGTCATCTATTTCACACAGGCCACCTATCTCGATCACAGGTGTTATCCATCTAACAGAGATCGCCTTTCTCACCCGTCTGTACTCTCTCTCTCTCCCACATAATACATCTATCTATCTGTCCAAATATCTTTGTGTTTATCTCGGTGTCTATGCATCTATCAATTAGTTCATCTATCTGTGTGTGTGTGTGTGTGTGTGTGTGTGTGTGTGTGTGTGTGTGTGTGTGTGTGTGTGTGTGTGTCTATCTATCAACCTGTCTGTCTGCCTCTATTTCTATTTTTTGTCTGTCTGTTGGTCTGTTTGTTTATATGTTTGTCTGTCTGTCTGTCTGTCTGTCTCTCCCTCTCTCTCTCTCTTATTGTCAATAGGTCTTTTGCAAGCAAGAGTGAAATTCAGCATTATAATTCTTGTAGTACTTTTGATTCCTTTGTTATACACTGCCTTCAGTTACTGGTTTGGCCGATACCAAGTTAAAAAACATTTGTGGCTATACTCTCTCTTTCTCTCTAACTATCTGTCTGTCTGGTTGGCTGTCTGGCTGTCTGGCTGACTGGCTGGTTGTGTCGGTCCGACTCAGAAACCGCCCACTACCTCACTCACACACTTCATGTACCTCACGCATACGTATTATGTACTTCACCCAGTTAGCTCCCCCCCCCCCTTCCCCCTTCACACACACACACGCACGCACGAACACACACACACACACACACACACACACACACACACACGCACGCACGCACGCCGCACAGTCACACACCACACACACACACACACACACACACACACACACACACACACACACACACACACGCACAAACACTCACACACACACACACACACACACACACACACACACACACACACACACACACACACACACTCACACACACACACACACCACACACACACACACACACACACACACACACACCACACACACTCACACACACACACACACACACACACACACACACACACACACACACACACACACACACACACACCTCTGCCAGACTCTACACACCAGCAGCATCAGCAGCTAAACCAGCTGTGACCCCACTAGGACGCCTGCTGCCGGTTGTATCGTTCTGCACGACCCGTTCACACGTTCCCCTCTCAGGAACCGACAGACAGAAAGGAAAACACTGCAGGCGATTGAACACACAAACCTTCTGGAAGTCTTCAGAGACTCAGAGTGAGAGGTGGGAGATGGGGGTGTGGTGTGAGGGGAGGGAAGGAACAGAGAGAGAGAGTAGAAAGAGGGGGGGGAGAGACTAACATAGACAAAGAGAGATAGACACCCCATACAGACAGACAACACAGACAAAGACAGACAGACAGACAGACAAAAGATAGACAGACAGGGCAGACGTAATAGAGAGAGAGAGAGAGAGAGAGAGAGAGAGAGAGAGAGATAGAGAGAGGAGAGAGAGACAGACAGACAGACAGACAGACAGACAGAAAGATTGAGAGATAGAGAGAGAGAGACATAGAGAGAGAGATTGTGAGACACAGTTTTAGAGAGAGGGGGTAGTGGGAGGAGAGAGGGTGGTAAAAAAGAGAGAGAGAGAGAGAGAGAGAGAGAGAGAAGAGAGAATAGAGAGAGATTGAGAAATAGAGAGAATGTGGACAGAGAGAGAGAGAGAGAGATTGTGTGATACACACGCACGCACACACACACACACACACACACACACACACACAGACGCACACGCACCACACACGCACGCAACACACACCAGAATAGATAGAGAGAGAGAGAGATAGAGAGGAGCACAGATATCAAAAGAAAGAGTGGGTGGAGTCAGGGAGGGTGGGTGGAGTGGAGGGTCGGGGGGAGCGGGATGGGGGGGGGGGGGAGGGAAGGGATTTGGGGAAGATCCACCCCGTGAACGGTAAGTGGAAACTCAAGTAGGTGGGGAAAAGCAAGAATAAAAAAAAAAAAGAGAAAAGAAAAAAAAAAAATGGAGCGAGATGGAAATGGTGTGAGATGGTGGTAGTGTTTACTGTGTGCGGAAAGACACAATTTAACAGGTAAAGATGGGGGGGCAAAAAGGAGCGTGAGGTAGATGAGCGATGGCTGTAAAGAGTGGTGGGAGAGAGAGAGAGAGCGGAGAGAGAGAAAGAGAGAGAGAGAGAGGTAGAGAGAGAGAGAGAGAGAGAGAACAGAGAGAGACAGAGACAGAGACAGAGAAGATGCGTGGGAGGGGTAAGGAAGAGGGGGGGGATGGTGGATCGAGGGAAGGTAAAGGAAGCAAAGGAAAGTAGGGTAGAGGAGGGTGAGAGTGACAGTGAGGGTGATGGTGCGAAAGGAGAGCGAGAGTGGCACTTGAAACTACCTGTCAGACTGTGTTTCGTCTTCCAGGTTGGCACGTTAGAAACTATGTGAGAGAGGAGAGAGAGAGAGAGAGAGAGAGAGAGGAGAGAACGAGAGAGAGAGAGGAGAGAGAGAGATCGAGATTCCCCAATGAAAATGCGATTTTCATTCATGCAAAAAGGGAAAGGAAAAGGCCACTGTCCTATTTACCGGGCAAGAATGAGCTCACGAGAAGTACAGAATAATACTACTGGTGTTACACAACAAAAAGTATTTCTGAGAGAGAGAAGAGAGAGAGAGAGAGAGCGAGAGAGAAGAGGGAGAGAGAGCCGAGACGGAAGAGAGAGAGGAGACGAGGTCGACAGACGAGAGCTATTACGAGGGACAGAGACAGAGAGAACAAAAGACTGCCAGAGGAGATAGCAGAAACAGAGAGAGAGACAGTTGGAGAAATAAGATAAAGATAGAGGGAAACAGAGAGAGGAAGAGAGCGAGAGAGAGAGAGAGATGAGAGAGATAGTAGGAGAGGAGTAGAGAAGGAGATAATGAGATAGACCTGACAGAAACACAGAAAGAAGCAGGAGGGCTTGAGCGAGAGAAATCGAGCGAGCGGCGAGGTGACCCCAACAAAGAGAGAGAGAGAGAGAGACAGAGACAGAGAAGACAATTTCCAGACGGACAGAGTGAGAGGAGAGAGCCGACCTAACGAGAAGAACGAAGGACAGAGAGAGAGAAGAGAGAGAGAGAGAGAGAGAGTAGAGGAGAGAGAACCGACGGACAGACAGACAGGACCGACGAAAGAGACAGAGCCAAGAGAGATCGAGAGAAGGAGAGAGATGAGAGAGAACAGAAAGAAAAAAGAAGAAAGAAAGAGAGATAGAGAGGAGAGAGAGAGAGAGAGATAGATGAGGAGAGACGACAGACAGACAGTCAGACGAGACATACTACCGAGTAGCAGAGAAGAGAGATTAGAGGAGAGAGAGAGGAGAGAGAGAGAGAGGGAGAAGAGAGAGATTCCACATGAAATAATGCTATTTTCATGCAAAGAATAGGATGGCCGGCTGTCCTATTTACAAAAGTATGAGGCTCCGACAGAAGTAACAGAAAATAAACTGACTGGTGTTACACACAACACAAAAGTATTTCTGAGAGAGAGAGAGGAGCGAGAGAGAAGGAGAGAGAGAGAGAGAAGAGGGGGGGGGGATAGGGAGAGAGCGAGAAAGAGGAGGGAGAGAGAGCGACATAGCGAGAGATATGACAGAGACAAGAGCAGAGAGACAAAGATGACAGAGAGAGACAGAACAGAGAGAGAGAACAGGTAGAGACCGATGAGAAATAGAAGAGGAAGAACCAGAGAGAGAGAGGGAGAGAGATAGAGAGAGAAGACGAGAGAGAGAGAGAGAGAAGGACAGAACGGATAGATACCCGACAGCAAGACAAAAGGACAGAGGGACAGAGAGAAATAAGAAAGAGCCCATACCAACAGAGGATAGAGATAGATAGAAGAGAGGAGCGAGAGGAGCGGATAGTAGAGACATAGACCGAGATACATACAGAACGGACCGCAGAGTGAGAGAGAGAGAGAGCACAAGACAGAAATAAGAAACAGCAAGACGGACAGAGAGAGAGAGAGAGAGAGAAGAGAGAGAGAGAGAGGGGGAGAGAGGAGACCAGACAGAACAGACAGAGAGACAGCGTAAGAAAGAGAGAGAGATAGAGAGAGGAGAGAGAGAGAGAGAGCGAGAGAGAGAATAGAGAGAGGATAGAGAGAGAAGTAGAAGAGAGAGAGAGCAGACAGAGCAGCCGAGAGAGAGTAGATAAGAGAGAGAGAGAGAGGAGACGAGAGAGGAGAGAGAGAGCGAGAGAGAGGAGAGAGAGAGATGTCAAGTTGTTAACGAGGAGACAAGCTAGGTGCATCTGTCAGCGATCTCGCATTCTGTTTGTCCCACCTGTTGCTGCTCTGCACCATATCAGTCCAGGAGGTGGATTCCCTCTTCATATGAGAGGCCTGTGCACCCCGTGCAATGCTAGACTATGTGTGTGTGGTTGTGTGTGTGTGTGCGTGCGTGCGTGTGCGTGCGTGCGTGCGTGCGGTGAGGGGGGGGGGGGGTGTGTGTGTGGTGTTTTGGTTTGTGTGGTGTGTTGGGGTGTGTGGTGTGTGGTGTGCATGTGCGTGCAATGAGTGAGTATGTGTGTGTGTGTGTGTGTGTTGGTGTGTGTGTGTGTGTGTGTGTGTGTGTGTATGTGTGTGCATTGCGTGTGTGTGTGTGTGCGCACGTGCGTGTGCATGTGTGTCATGTGTGCGCGCGCGCGCGCGTGCGTGCGGGCGTGCGTGCGTGCGTGCATGTGTGGTGTGTGTGTGTGTGTGTGTGTTGTGCGTGTGTGTGTGTGTGGCGTGTGTGGTGTGGTGTGTGTGTGTGTGTGTGTGTGTGGTGTGTGTGTGTGTGGTGTGGTGTGTGTGTGTGTGGTGTTGGCGGATGTATGGGACTCATCGGACAGAGATGGTAACCGTATATAGGAACATTCCTCCGTAAAGTAATCCCTTGTATTTAAATTAAAAGTTTTATACCCTATGGATAAGACCAACTATTCTGTTGAATACTCCCTCTTTAATCACAAAGAAAGGCAACATTAAAACAGAGCCTCTATTATCAAAAAGAATGTTAAAAAAAAAAGGAAAAAAACACTGCAATTACGTAGAGAGACACCCAGAGCAATGCGAAAATTACGGGTTCGCAAACTGACCTTTTCTTTTGGATGAGATAAAGCAAGGGTGGGGGGGGGGGGGGGGGGGTGGGGGGGGGGTGGGGGGGGGTGTGGCGTGGGGGGGGGGGGGGTGGGGGGACTGGGGGGAGGCGGGGGGGGGTTGGGGGTTGGGGGTTGGGGGGGTGGGGGGGGGGGGGGGGGGACGGAGAGAAGTTTGCAGAGGGGGGAGGGTGGGGGGGTGGGGGGGGTGGGGTTTGGTTATTGCGGGGGGGCGCGGGGGGGGGGGGGGGGTGGGGTGGGGGCGGGGGGGGGGGGGGGAGGGTGGGGTGGGGAGTCAACAGATGATAAACACTGAGTTCGCCTTAAGATGACGCAGGTTTAAGAGACAATTACATATTGAAGACGTAGGCGTACTATTTTTGGTTGAACTAACAGGTTGACTGACC
>JADBJO010000074.1:697500-705000 GCA_016801955.1 Conus betulinus
ACATACAATCGACAATACTGGATTGACATTAAGATGGCAGTACAGAAGTGACATATTAAGTGACAGCCTAGGGATGGATGGCATAAAGGTGACGCTGTGGAAGCAACATTATACTAACAGTATTGTGTTGACACTATACGACAATAATGTGGTGATATTAACATGACAGTATAGGTTGCCATGCAGCACTGGCGCGGTTATGAAGTGTCCATGAGATGAAAGAATTGACGTTGTTTGGAGGTTGACGCCATGGAAGCGTCAGCAGTGAGACAGCTGTGAGGTGACAGCTTTGAACTGGATGTGAGGTGACAATACTAAAGGAACTTAAAAGTAAGAGCACTGAAACGACTCTGAGGTGACAGCGTTGTAATGGCTACGAGGAGACCGAATTCAAGCCCTGCTTAGATCGTTCTGACTACACTGAAGTGGCTTCGCTTTCGTCCCCTTTCCCCAACCTCCTCCTATATTCCCCCCGCCCGCCCCCACCCCTCCCTTTCCGAGGTGAGGGATGGCTTTGGACAAAACTTTTTCCCTCGCCTCACCACTGACCGATAAGAAACAGCTCTGAGAAAAGAGCCAGCCGACGGGCCACTGAACACTACTATCATGACAAGATCTCTCTCCGGTGCTCCTGTTCCGATAGCTCCCGAAATGCGCAGCGAAACGATCACTGGCGAAGAGAGCGGTGAAAAGAGGATATATATATCTTCGATGTTATCTAATTGTTGACAGCAGTGAAGTGGCTTGGAAGTGACAGTGTCAAAGCGGCTTGGAGGCGACAGCATTGAAATGGGTTGGTGGTAATGGCATGGTTGGAGGTAACAGCGCTGAAATGGCTTGGAGGTGACAGCAATGGAATGGGTTGGTGGTAACAGCATTGAAATAGGCTGGGGGTGACAGCAATGAAATGGCTTGGAGGTGACAGCAACGAAATGGCTTAATGGTAATGGCATTGAAATGGGTTGGGCGTGACAGCATTGAAATGGATTAGGGGTGACAGCACTGAAATGAGTTGAAGGTGAAATGGGTTGAGGATGGAAGCATTGAAATGGGTTGGGGGAGATAGCATTGAAATGGCTTGGAAGTAACAGCACTGAAATGGCTTGAAGGTGACAGCATTGAAATGGGTTTGGGGTGATGGCATTGGAATGGGTTGGGTGTGACAGCATTGCAATGGGTTGGAAGTGACTGCATTGAAGTGAATTGGGGTGAGAGCACTGGAATGGGTCAGGGATGACAGCATTGGAATGGGTTGGAAGTGACAGCACTGAAATGGGTTTGGGGTGACACCATTGAAATGGGCTGAAAGTGACAGCTTTGAAATGGGTCGGGGTTGACAGCATTGGAATGGGTGGGTTGGAAGTGACAGCATTGAAACGGGTCGAGGTTGACAGCACTGGAATGGGTGGGCTGGAAGTGAAGCATTTAAACAGGTCAGGGTTGATAGCACTGGAATGGGTGGGCTGGAAGTGACAGCATTGAAATGGGTTGGGGTTGACAGCATTGGAATGGGTGGGCTGGAAGTGACAGCGTTGAAATGGGTCGGGGTTGACAGCATTGGAATGGGTGGGCTGGAAGTGACAGCATTGAAATGGGTCACAGTTGACAGCATTGGAATGGGTGGGCTGGAAGTGACAGCGCTGAAATGGGGCGGGGTTGACAGCATTGGAATGGGTTGAAAGTGATAGCACTGAAATGGGTCAAGGTGAGAGCATTGAAATGGGTTGGGGTTGACTGCGTTGAAATGGCTTGGGTGACAGCATTAAAATGGGTTGGGGGTGACAGCATTAAAATGGGTTGGGGCTGACAGCATTAAAATGGGTTGGGGGGTGGCGTGACAGCATTAAAATGGGTTGATGGTAGCAGAATCGAAGTGGCTTAGAGGTGACAGCACTGAAAAAGCTTAAAGGTGACAGTATCCAAATGACTTTGAGGTGACATCATTAAAGTGACTCAGAGGTGACATCATTAAAGTGACTCAGAGGTGACATCATTAAAGTGACTCAGAGGTGACAGCATCAAAGTGGAGCTGACAGAATCAAAGTGGCTTGGAGGTGAGAACATAGAAGTGGCTTGGAGGTGAGAACATAGAAGTGGCTTCGAGGTGACAGCATTGAAGTGACTTGGAGATGGCAGCATTGAAGTGATTTGGAGGTGGCAGCATTGAAGTGACTTGGAGGTGGCAGCATTGAAGTGACTTGGAGGTGGCAGCATTGAAGTGACTTGGAGGTGGCAGCATTGAAGTGTCTTCGAGGTGGCAGCATTGAAGTAGCTTGGGAGGTGGCAGCATTGAAGTGACTTGGAGGTGGCAGCATTGAAGTGACTTGGAGATGGCAGCATTGAAGTGACTTGGAGGTGGCAGCATTGAAGTGACTTGGAGGTGGCAGCATTGAAGTGACTTGGAGGTGACAGCAATGAAGTGACTTGGAGGTGGCAGCATTGAAGTGTCTTCGAGGTGGCAGCATTGAAGTAGCTTGGAGGTGGCAGCTTTGAAGTGACTTTGGAGGTGGCAGCATTGAAGTTACTTGGAGGTGCAGCATTAAAAAGACTTGGAGGTGAGAGCATTAAAGTGACTTGGAGGTGGCAGCATTAAAGTGACTTGGAGGTAACAGCATTGAAGTGACTTGGAGTGAAAGCATTGAAATGACTTTGAGGTGAGAGCATTGAAGTGGCTTCGAGAGGTGGCAGCATTGAAGTGACTTGGAGGTGGCAGCATTGAAGTTACTTGGAGGTGCAGCATTAAAATGACTTGGAGGTGACAGCATTTAAAGTGACTTGGAGGTGGCAGCATTAAAGTGACTTGGAGGTGAGAGCATTGAAGTGACTGTGAGGTGAGAGCATTGAAGTGACTTGGAGGTGGCAGCATTGAAGTGACTGGGAGGTGAGAGCACTGAAGTGACTTGGGGGTGAAAGCAGCATTGAAGTGACTTGGAGGTGGCAGCATTGAAGTGACTTGGAGGTGAGAGCATTGAAGTGACTTGGAGGTGAGAGCATTGAAGTGACTTGGAGGTGGCAGCATTGAAGTGACTTGAAGGTGAGACCATTGAAGTGACTTGAAGGTGGCAGCATTAAAGTGACTTGGAGGTGAGAGAGCATTGAAGTGACTTGGAGGTGGCAGCATTGAAGTGACTTGGAGGTGGCAGCATTGAAGTGGATTGGAGGTGAGAGCATTGAAGTGACTTGGAGGTGGCAGCATTAAAGTGACTTGGAGGTGAGAGCATTGAAGTGACTTGGAGGTGAGAGCATTGAAGTGACTTGGAGGTGAGAGCATTGAAGTGACTTGGAGGTGAGAGCATTGAAGTGACTTGGAGGTGGCAGCATTGAAGTGACTTGAAGGTGAGAGCATTGAAGTGACTTGAAGGTGGCAGCATTAAAGTGACTTGGAGGTGAGAGCATTGAAGTGACTTGGAGGTGGCAGCATTGAAGTGACTTGGAGGTGGCAGCATTGAAGTGGATTGGAGGTGAGAGCATTGAAGTGACTTGGAGGTGGCAGCATTAAAGTGACTTGGAGGTGAGAGCATTGAAGTGACTTGGAGGTGGCAGCATTGAAGTGACTTGGAGGTGAGAGCATTGAAGTGACTGTGAGGCGAGAGCATTGAAGTGACTTGGAGGTGAGAGCATTAAAGTGACTTGGACGTGACAGCATTGAAGTGACTTGGAGGTGAGAGCATTGAAGTGACTTGGAGGTGGCAGCATTGAAGTGGCTTAGAGGTGGCAGCATTGAAGTGACTTTGAGATGAGAGCTTGAAGTGACTTGGAGGTGGCAGCATTGAAGTGGCTTAGAGGTGACAGCATTGAAGTGACTTGGAGGTGACAGCATTGAAGTGACTTGGAGGTGAGAGCATTAAAGTGACTTGGAGGTGGCAGCATTGAAGTGACTTGGAGGTGACAGAGCATTGAACTGACTTGGAGGTGACAGCATTGAAGTGACTTGAGGTGGCAGCATTGAAGTGGCTTAGAGGTGGCAGCATTGAAGTGACTTGGAGGTGACAGCATTGAAGTGACTTGGAGGTGACAGCATTGAAGTGGCTTAGAGGTGGCAGCATTGAAGTGACTTGGAGGTGACAGCATTGAAGTGACTTGGAGGTGACAGCATTGAAGTGACTTGGAGGTGACAGCATTGAAGTGGCTTAGAGGTGACAGCATTGAAGTGGCTTAGAGGTGACAGCATTGAAGTGACTTGGAGGTGACAGCATTGAAGTGGCTTAGAGGTGGCAGCATTGAAGTGACTTGGAGGTGACAGCATTGAAGTTACTTGGAGGGTGAGAGCATTGAAGTGGCTTGGAGGTGACAGCATTGAAGTGACTTGCAGGTGACAGCATTGAAGTGGCTTGGAGGTGACAGCATTGAAGTGACTTGGAGGTGAGAGCATTGAAGTGGCTTGGAGGTGACAGCATTGAACTGACTTGGAGGTGACAGCATTGAAGTGACTTGGAGGTGACAGCATTGAAGTGACTTGGAGGTGAGAGCATTGAAGTGGCTTGGAGGTGACAGCATTGAAGTGACTTGGAGGTGACAGCATTGAAGTGACTTGGAGGTGACAGCATTGAAGTGACTTGGAGGTGAGAGCATTGAAGTGACTTGGAGGTGAGAGCGTTGAAGTGACTTGGAGGTGAGAGCATCAAAGTGACTTGGAGGGGAGAGCATTAAAGTGACTTGGAGGGGAGAGCATTAAAGTGGCTTGAAGGTGAGAGCATTGAAGTGACTGGGAGGTGAGAGCATTGAAGTGGCCATGAGGTGAAAGCATTGAAATGGCCATGAGGTGAAAGCATTGAAGTGGCCATGAGGTGAAAGCATTGAAATGGCCATGAGGTGAAAGCATTGAAGTGGCCATGGGGTGAAAGCATTGAAGTGGCCATGAGGTGAAAGCATTAAAATGGCCATGAGGTGAAAGCACTGAAATGGCCATGAGGTGAAAGCATCGACGTGGCCATGTGGTGAAAGCATTGAAGCATGGAAATGGCCATGAGGTGAAAGCATTGAAGCATTGAAATGGCCTTGAGGTGAAAGCATTGAAGTGGCCATGAAGTGAAAGCATTGAAGTGGCCATGAAGTGAAAGCATTGAAATGGCCATAAGGTGTGAATTATTGAAGTGGCCATGATGCGAAAAAAAAAAAAATCAAAGTGGCCATAAGGTGAAAGAATAGAAGTGGATTGAAGATGACACCATTGAAGAGTTTATGGGATAACAGCATTGAAGCGACTGTAAGGTGAAAAGAAAAATTGTTGTGGATATGAGGTGACAGAATTGAAATGGCTATGAGGTCACAGAACTTAAGTGCTATGAGGTGACAGACCTAACGTGGCTACGAGGTAACAGAACTGGAGAGCAGCTATGAGGTGACAGGATTGAAGTGGTTATGAGGGGGCAGAATTGAAGCAGCTATGAGGTGACAGGATTGAAGTGGTTATGAGGGGGCAGAATTGAAGTGGTTATGAGGTGACAGGATTGAAATGGTTATGAGGGGGCAGAATTGAAATGGTTATGAGGGGGCAGAATTGAAGTTATGAGGTTATGAGGGGGCAGAATTGAAGTAACTATGAGATGACAAAATGAAGCAGCTATGAGGTGACAGACTTAAAGTAGCTGTGAGGTAACAGAATTTATGTGGCTACGAGGTGACAGGATTGAAGTAGCTACGAGGTGACAGGATTGAAGTAGCTATGAGGTGACACAATTGAAGTAGCTATGAGGTGACAGGATTGAAGTAGATACGAGGTGACAGGATTGAAGTAGCTATGAGGTGACACAATTGAAGTAGCTATGAGGTGACAGGATTGAAGTAGCTACGAGGTGACAGGATTGAAGTGGCTACGAGGTGACAGGATTGAAGTAGCTGTGAGGTGACACAATTGAAGTAGCTATGAGGTGACAGGATTGAAGTGGCTACGAGGTGACAGGATTGAAGTGGCTACGAGGTGACAGGATTGAAGTAGCTGTGAGGTGACAGGATTGAAGTAGCTGTGAGGTGACAGGATTGAAGTAGCTATGAGGTGACAGGATTGAAGTAGCTGTGAGGTGACAGGATTGAAGTGGCTACGAGGTGACAGGATTGAAGTGGCTACGAGGTGACAGGATTGAAGTAGCTATGAGGTGACAGGATTGAAGTGGCTACGAGGTGAGAGGATTGAAGTGGCTATGAGGTGACAGGATTGAAGTAGATGTGAGGTGACAGGATTGAAGTGGCTACGAGGTGACAGGATTGAAGTGGCTATGAGGTGACAGGATTGAAGTGGCTACGAGGTGACAGGATTGAAGTGGCTACGAGGTGACAGGATTGAAGTAGCTGTGAGGTGACAGGATTGAAGTAGCTGTGAGGTGACAGGATTGAAGTGGCTCTGAGGTGACACAAATGAAGTAGCTACGAGGTGACACAATTGAAGTAGCTATGAGATGACACAATGGAAGTAGCTACGAGGTGACACAATTGAAGTAGCTATGAGATGACACAATGGAAGTAGCTATGAGGTGACACAATTGAAGTAGCTATGAGGTGACACAATGGAAGTAGCTATGAGATGACACAATGGAAGTAGCTACGAGGTGACACAATTGAAGTAGCTATGAGATGACACAATGGAAGTAGCTACGAGGTGACACAATTGAAGTAACTATGAGATGACACAATTGAAATAGCTATGAGGTGACACAATGGAAGTAGCTATGAGGTGACACAATGAAAGTAGCTACGAGGTGACACAATTGAAGTAGCTATGAGATGACACAATGGAAGCAGCTACGAGGTGACACAATTGAAGTAGCTATGAGATGACACAATTGAAGTAGCTACGAGGTGACACAATGGAAGTAGCTATGAGGTGACACAATGAAAGTAGCTATGAGGTGACACAATTGAAGTAGCTATGAGGGTGACACAATTGAAGTAACTATGAGATGACACAATTGAAATAACTATGAGGTGACACAATGGAAGTAGCTATGAGGTGACACAATTGAAGTAACTATGAGATGACACAATTGAAATAACTATGAGGTGACACAATGGAAGTAGCTATGAGGTGATACAATGGAAGTAGCTATGAGGTGACACAATTTGAAGTAACTATGAGGTGACACAATGGAAGTAGCTATGAGGTGACACATGGAAGTAGCTATGAGGTGACACAATTGAAGTAGCTATGAGGTGACACAATTGAAGTAGCTATGAGATGACACAATTGAAGTAGCTATGAGGTGACACAATTGAAGTAGCTATGAGATGACACAATGGAAGTAGCTACGAGGTGACACAATGGAAGTAGCTATGAGGTGACACAATGGAAGTAGCTATGAGGTGACACAATGGGAGTAACTATGAGATGACACAATGGAAGTAGCTACGAGGTGACACAATTGAAGTAGCTATGAGGTGACACAATGGAAGTAGCTATGATGAGGTGACACACAATTGAAGTAACTATGAGATGACACAATGGAAGTAGCTACGAGGTGACACAATGGAAGTAGCTATGAGGTGACACAATGGAAGTAGCTATGA
>JADBJO010000074.1:712500-725000 GCA_016801955.1 Conus betulinus
CATCTCTGGACCTAGCTCTCTAACAGTTTTGCCATGCCGACTACACCCACAGGGTTTAATAAAAAATATTGCCTGAAAGGAACGTGATGCTAGTTCCCTAACCTATCCACCTTTTAATTCAGTTCCTCCTTCTCTACGATGACTGTCACGTGTGTTTCTGTTTGTGTACTGTTGTGTCATTTTGGGGTGGGGATGGGGGTGGAGGTGGAGTGGGGATGGGTGGATTTGGGGTCAGAGGGTAGAGGGGAGGAACGGCGAGGAAAGAGGTGAGCGGGAGAGGGGAGAGGCAGGAGAACTTGAAGGCGGGGGAGGGGAGGAGGGTGATTTGATTTGGGGGGGGGGGGGGGGGTGTTATTCAAAATTGAGTGTCTGAAGCTGTTACTAGTTCTGCTGCATTTCGTGGTGTGTGTGTGTGTGTGTGTGTGTGTGTGTGTGTGTGTGTGTGTGTGTGTGTGTGTGTGTGTGTGTGTGTGTGTGTGTGTGTCTGTGTGTGAGTGTGAGTGAGTGAGTGAGTGAGTGTGTGTGTGTGTGTGTGCGTGCGTGCGTGCGTGCGTGCGTGCGTGCGTGCGTGTGTGTGTGTGTGTGTGTGTGTGTGTGTGTGTGTGTGTGTGTGTGTGTAATGATGAGGAGTGAGTGAAGAAAACGAAACGTGTGTGTGTGTGTGTGTGTGTATGTGTGTGTGTGTGTGTGTGTGAGAGAGAGAGAGAGAGAGAGAGAGAGAGGAGAGAGAGAGAGAGAGGAGAGAGAGAGGAGAGAGAGAGAGAGAGAGAGAGATTTTTAAAAGACATGCTTAGGGCTCTTGTTACAGAAAGCGTTTGATGAGTGTACAGCATTCCTAATGCCATCATTATGATCGTCATCACCACCAACATCATCATGCTGTAGCAACACAATGGCAACCGACGCAGAAGGCAAAGAATTTGTACGTTGTCCTAACCGTTTCCAGCATCCCTGAGCCGAAACGGAGAGCGTGACTACTCGGACACGCTTTGCCAAAATTTGATGCGAAGTGGAAACAACGAAGCTACATCAACAACAAACAGCAGTAACATAATGATCAGGGATTTCCGTAACTCGGGTCCGACACCTCAAAGCGATTTTGCAGTAACTTAGTACACGCTCGAACATCTGTTCCTTAACAAAACACACAACCGGCGTGCGCGCGCGAATTGCTTCTCTCCTTCTCCCTCCTCCCACTACTACCTTCTGCCGCACTCCCACCCACCCCCACCCCACCCCACCCCCCTCCTTCCCTTCATCCTCCGCTCACACACCAGCACCGATGCTACATATCTATCTTTCTACTCCCTTTCACACCTTTCGCTCTTCATTACCGCCAAATTCTCTGGCAAATGCGCACACAAATGAGAGGGAACATCAGTACAAGAATAACAAAACAAATCAACACCCAGAGCAGCAACAGATGTATGGAATGGATAACGCTAAGCAAATGATGACATGCAAAAAACAAAGTAAAATTCCTTTTAAAAGACGCAAGCCATGGAATTGTGACGGACACAGACAGAAAGGCAGGGAATTTCATGTTAGCACTTCAGGAGAACTGAATACTCTTTATTAATCGTGTTCCGCTTGTCCGAATTTTCGAATGCGAAAATTTCTGTCATCAGCAGAAGAGCGGAAGAGGCACTGGTTAAAAGAAGACATTCCAACTTTCCGATACGGAGGTGCCGTTCCAAAATAGAATAGTGACGACAGGCCCGTTTGTACTTTATTCCACATTCTGCAGGAAGCCAATGCAGTTCTTTCAAGAGGGGTGTGCTATGCAATCAACAGAAGTGTCAGATACCAACCAACGTCCATTAATGTGTTAAAAAAAAAAAAAAAAAAAATTCAAAAAGGATGTGATGATGTCGCACGCAGCTCTTGTGATAAAATTTGAAAAAAGTTTTTATAATGATTCCACCGAAAAACGTGTTCGGAAGACGACTCGTTTCGACCTCTTAGGTCTTCTTCAGGGAAGATAAACAACACTCTGGACAACGAAACTGAAGAACGAGCAATCACTTATCTTTGTCTATTTCGCCGCAAGATGGGCGTTGTCCAGAGTGCTGTTTTATCTAGTCTGAAGAAGATCTAAGAGGTCGAAACGCGCGTCGTGTTTTGTCTTGTGATTCGTTTGTCCACGGTTTTCGGTGGACTCCTTTTAAATACTTTTTCAAATTTGTTTAGAATTCCGGATGCAGTTGCTTCACTTTACACTAACTCTTGCTGTTGCTAAAAAGTAACAGGTAATCACGTTTGGTATGCTTCAAACGCTATACGCATGTGGTGATGCCGATAAATGTCCAACATTATATAATGCCCCTGAACGTTGCGTATTAGAGTGTTCTGTATGTAAATGGTTTTGTTTGTTTTTTGCCTAATATAAAAACGAAAAAAAAAAAGGGGTAAAAATAATCGTGAGTTCGTTCAGTAGTTCAGAGTTAAGAAAAGCTCCACTCTGTCAGACAGCGAGCCAAAATCAACAGAAGATTGAAAAGCAACACTAACCTGAAGGTGAAACGGGTAATGGAGTTTCAAGAAGAGTTTGAAACGAAATGGTTTGGAGCGCAGTTCTCTGTGCGCCAGAACTGTTAGCGGATGAGGAGCTGGGGGGGGGGGGGGGGGGGGGGGGGGGGGGGGGGGGGGGGAATGAGCAGCACCTCAGCTTGCCAGTGTAGGTCACTTTGAATTCAAGAGGTCACAACTTACGACATACCAGAATTTTTGGCTTTTATTTGATGCCCACATCAGAGAGAGAACATTGTACACAATACGCAGAAACTAGATTTCAGACTGCAATGTATATCTGCCTATATGGCCTTCTTAGTGCAATTTCAAAGTGATATACTGCAGCCGGAAATTGAGACAAACTTAAAAGAAAAAAAATGACTATGCAGACAAACGAACGATACAAATAAATTACAAGACAAACACGACGCGTTTCGACCTCTTTGGTCTTCTTCATGCAAGACCAACAACATTCAAGACAATGAAAAACGAAGAAACAACGATCAATTATCTCCTCATACTGGGCGCAGACGGGATGTGGAATGTATTTCATTGCTACAAATCAACGTTTTGCATTAAATCTTTACGTGTTAATTTTTCTCTGAAAAAACAAAACAAAAAAAAACCTTTCTCCCTGGTGCTGTGGAATAAAGGGATTGATAGATGCTGTCAGCAAAGCTTAGTCTTATCGGCTGCAAAAGCTAGTGCCAACGAAGTTAAATTGTTCTTGTCATTGGTCGATGGATTTGATTTTGTTAGTTGATAATTTTCTTCCGAGTTGTGTAACTTTCTTTCTCTGCTTGATAGCCTTCAGAAGGTCGATTGAGCGCTATCAAGAAAAAAATGCAGAAACAACTGGCGGACAGATATAATATTATATATATATATATATATATATATATATATATATATATATATACAAATGCATACACACACACACACACACATATACATATATATATATATATATATATATATATATATAATATATGTATGTATGTGTGTAATTGCTCAGCAATATATATATATATATATATATATAATATATATATATATATATATATATATATATATATATATATATATACTAGTAGGGGCACCCGGCGTTGCCCGGGATATGAACATTCTTTGCGATACTCATGTGACGGCAAACGTATTAATTGTTTTGATTTACACAATCAATCCCTCCTCACCCCCATCATCTCCCCACCCTCTCCAACACACACAATACACATTCTCTCTCTCTCTCTCTCTCTCTCTCTCTCTCTCTCTCTCTCTCTCTGTCACATAGATTCTATTGTTTTCAAACACGCATGCCCCAAACCCACTGGATCACGATGGATTCTGACCAAACTGTACCGCGACTGGACATACGCATACCGAATTTTATCAATTACGGGTGTAAATTTTGAAAATGGCGGTTTTTTAACGGTCAATGTTAAGTTTTGGTTCGGCGTGCTCGTAGGAAAAGGCTGCTTTTAGCCACGCAATGTTCTTTGTTCAGATGGAACATTGAATAAGCAGAGAAACTGCTTTTTTACATCAAGCCATCATAACAAAACAAAGAAACTTGAATGATAAAATAATGAAAACGAAGAAATACAAGAGTGAAAATCAGCGGAAAGGGGCGAGGGAGGTGGTGGGGGTGAAACCTAAGATGGATGAGGAGGGGGGAGAGGAAATAGGAGGAGGGAGGGGGGGGTAAGATGGAGGCGTGGGGGTGGAGGGGAGAAGGAGTACAAAAAAAGAATCCAAGCCTTTTTATAGTTATATATATATATCAAGGAAGTAACAAGAGAGAGAGAGAGAGGAGAGGAGAGAGAGAGAGTTGAGGAGAGAGAGAGAGATGAGAGAGAGAGAGCGAGAGTTGGAGAGAGAGAGAGAGAGAGAGAGAGAGAGAGAGAGAGAGAGAGCTAAGTTATGCACAATATCAATACATTGTCTACAAGGCATACACACTCATAAACAGACATGTACATTGGCATAAAATATATACAAGGATACATCATGTAAAAACACTGAAGAGTTATTTCAAGGGAATTTGAGAAAATATTGATGGCTAACCATCCATGAGATGCTTTTTCAGATTTTTCTTAAACTGATTTTTGTTCTTTATGTTTTTCAAAGTGATTGGTAGCTTGTTCCATACATTTCCACCAGAGTATAAAAAAAGACTAGATTTATAAAGATTATTTCTTGGTCTAGGAAAGGATAATAAATGACTATGTCTATAAGTGTTAGTTGTAAATGAATCTCTTATCTTTTTAGGTGCATATCCGTTTGTAACATTATGCATGCATACTGCCTTATTGAACAAAAGTCTGTTGTAGAAAGTTAACATATTAAGTTGTTTATAGTCTTCTGTAGTTAGGGTGCTTGATTTTAGTAACACTAATTTTAATGCTCTTTTATACATTCGATGAATAATTTTCAAGTTGGTTTCACTGCAGTTATCCCATAGGTTGATGCATAATCAATGATTGATAGAACATGAGCACAGAAAAAAGAGCTTTCGAGAATAAATGTCCAGGAAGTTCTTAAATCTTGGCTAATTGAAGTATTTTTTTTGAGAGACTTTTTCCCATTGACGTTATATGGTCGGTCCATGTTAAATCTTTATCTATTATTACTCCTAATATTTTATGTGAGTCGACTTCTTCTATTTTTAGGTCAGATATAAACAATGGTGGAAATTTAACTTCATCTTTTGTCTTTTTTGTCGGGCACATACAAAACATGCACTTGGTTTTGCTTGCATTTAAGGACATATGGTTCAACTGAGTCCATTCGATAAGTTTTTTAACATCATTTTGGAGTTTACTAGCTAATCTTAATGGATCTGAATCACTGGAATGAAGAGAGATGTATCATCGGCAAACATTTCGCATTTACTTTCAAGAGAAAAACAAGGTAAATCATTGACGTAGACAGTAAACAGTAGAGGGCCCAATACCGAGCCTTGTGGTACTCCATATTTGATAGACATTAAGTTTGACGTTTTATTGTTGACTGTTACTGACTGTTTCCTATTACATAGAAATGAGGACATGAGATTTATGAATTCTGGAGTTAATTTGTAGAGTTCCAGTTTACGCAACAGGAGAGAGAGAACGATTATTACATCAAAAGCTTTTTCAAAGTCTATAAAAAGAATGCCAGTAAATTTATTTTCATTTATACTACATAAGAGGCTATCAATAAGCTGTACAAGGGTTGTATGGCAGGAATGATTTTTACGGGAAACCAGATTGATCGTCGTGGAGTAAATTGTTTTTAGTAAGGTAAGAATATAGTAAATTTTGCAAGTGTTTTTCAATAGGTTTAGATAAAGCAGATAAAATAGAAATTGGTCTATAGTTGATGGAATTGACTTATCGCCAGATTTATAAAGTGGAATTACTTTGGCTTCCTTAAATTTCAAGGGAAAGGTTTGTTTCTCTATGCATAAATTGTACAAATATGTTAGTGTATCAGTAATTATTGGACACGAAATCTTTAGTATTTTTGCATCTAAACCATCTAAATCGCGTGTACTTGATTGTTTTAGAGAAGAAATACTTTACTAACGTCCATAACAGTCATTGGTTGGAGGGTAAAGGGAAAAGTTAATTTCTTTTAAATCAAGGTAGTGTGTTTTAATGCTCAAGGTCATTTTCATTGGACCTATCGTGTGATATAATTTTTTCTTTGATACTAGCAAAATGGTTGTTTAATTGATCTGCAGTTACATCTGTGTGATAATTTCCTGATTTCTTGAGACTTGTTTATTATTCAACATGTTAATGGCTTTCCAAATCTGACGTGAATCCTTTGTAGAAATAACATCTTTTGAAAGTAATTACGCTTAGATTTACGTTTCATTGAATTTACCTTATTTCTTTGTTTACGGAATTCTTTATTTGTTCCGGCATTGCTTAACTGATTTCTTATGTTAATTTCAATATCTATTTCTTTTGTTATCCACGGTGGTTTGTTTCTTGTCTGACTCTTTTTTTTGATGAATGGAGCATGTTTGTTTATACACAGAAATAAATGTGTTAATCCAAAATTCAGTTGCATCATCAGGATCTCTTATTTGGTATATATATTCCAATTGTGCTGTGGCAAGGTCTGAAAGGAAATCTTCTTCCTTAAAGTTTCTAAAGTCCTATAATATAATATATTATCTTGTGCCCTACTTTTGGAATTTTTATACGGTTTTTGAACCACGTCAGACAAACGGGATTATGATCGCTACATCCACATGGCGGAGAGCATACTTCAATGATGGATTGTTTTGTGTTTGTATAAATGTGATCTATTAAGGTACTTGACTGTTCAGTTATACGGGTTGGTATGTCAATAAGTTGTTCAAGACCGTGTAAGGTGTAGTTTTGATGCCACTTGGGTTTAGGTTTCATTAAATCTATATTAAAGTCTCCCAAAATAATAGTTTCAAGGCTTAGCATTGTTACTTCATCCATGAGAACATGAAATTTATCTTGCCAGTCCAAAGTTTCAGATGGATTTCTGTATAAAAATCCTATAATAAGTGGTTTATTGTTTTTCATACTGATTTCAATCCATACAGATTCAATCCCATAGTTTTCAAGGCTGTTTAGTTTTTTACAGTTTAATGAAGATGCTACGTACAAAAGTAGGCCTGTACTTTTAGGTTTGCACGGATCAAGTCTAATTATTTTTATATCCCGGTATGCTCATATCAGCATTTGCTATTTCTGAGGACAAACGGGATTCCGCAAAACAAAATAAGTGAAAGTTGTTACCATTGTTATGGAGAATAGTTGCAACATCGTCTTTCTTATTTCTTGAGTTGTTGATATTCAAATAGCCTATTCGGAGTCCCTGTTTAGTAGGCCATGTGTCCAAAGTTAACGACATGTTGCAGTTAGTTGTGGACTTAGTAGTGAGAAGAGAGTTTCTTAAATTTTAACTATATATAACAAAAAATGAAATGGAATTTTTAAGAATCTATATGTATCTATACATATATATGTATATATTTATCATACGTACACACACTCGCTCGAGCCCTGAGCAAAGATACCGAGGCCTCGAGCAAGTCTTATAGTCAGTCTAAGCAAAATTAAACAATATACACAAGAAAAGACTAATATAATTTATATTAATCATCAAAGCGAAAAGCGAAAATAAGCGCGAAAATCACAATCAAAGTGCTAATAGAAAAATATTTCTAGTAATAAACGTTTGAACACAGAAACGTGTTCGTTCTGAGAAAGCAAGAAAAGATAATGTTTGTGGATTCTCAACACATACAACAAATACCCATATGATACCCAGATAAGTGTAGGAGAGGCAAGTGATCGACACCTAATATCCACACACAGTTGTACCAATTACCAAGATTCTAAGTATGAAAGTGGTGAATTGAGGACAAACACGACCTCAAAGAAAAGAAAGAAATACAAGTGTTACCTGATAAATTCAGACAAAAACAACAAATGTAGAAAATGTTAACAATATAAAGAAGAGGGGAAAAAATCAACAAGATGAGACAGATAGTTAACAATCAAAAAATGCACTTGGGTAGAGTCACTTGGCATCAATTACCAAAATGCAGCCCAAGCAATATCAAAATGCGAAAAAAACAACAACAACAACACAACACAAACGATAAGCATTTTGTAATCCAAATCCTACAGTCAATAGACCACTGCAAGTCAGGTGGTCCGGCAATCTGTGACCCACTGCATAGTACCTGTGGGGGGTACTCATAGACACACACACACACACACACACACACACACACACACACACACACACACACACACACGCAAATACATGTACACACACAACTCTCATAGAGCGCAAGCACTTTTATCATTTTGCGCCATTATACACCATACACACACACACACACACACACACACACACACACACACACACACACACACACACACACACACACACACACACACACACACACACACACACACACACACACACACACACACACTGAAATAGTCTATAAGACTAACAATAAATATATTCTCCTATAATCATTTAACCCCGTACTCCTCCCATGAACTTTCCCTTTTCTCCTCCAATCATCCACTTCTACTTCACACCCGATCCAGCCACATGTTATACAATTTGGCACCGACATCACTGGACAGGCACTAGAGAGTAGTAACAAACAATCATGTAATATAGGCGGAAATCTGATAATTTTGATACAATTTCCCTTTTAGCACATATATGATGCCAATTAATATATTAGCAAAAGTCCATTTTGTTGGGTTTTATTGCTGAAAGGGAGGTTGGTATGGGCTGAAATCACGCTGTTTTGTCAGCAGTTGAGACGCTATGTATAATAAATGTTCTGCATAGGGGTGGATCAGGTTAGAGGTGTTTGTTCGTCGGTTCTCGAGCTGGCAGTCATGGGGGTATTTATGCCCCGTTCATTGGCGCTCAAGAATTGAAGGTCTGGGGGATGACTTTCCTGAAAATGATGGGGTGGGTTAGGAGAAATGATTTGTTCAGGAGGATGGTTATGATGGAAATGATTGCGAGAATTTGGAGTGATGTGTTCAGGGGAGTGGCTATGATGTAAAAAAATGGTGGGGTTAGGGGGAGTTATCTGTTTAGGTGGATGGTAATGTTGAAAATGATGAGATGGGTTTGGAGGAGTAATGCGTTCGGGGGGGGGCTATGTTGTAAGGGATTCAGAGGGTTAGGTGGGATGAGGGACGGTGTCTCACTGGAAGACTTTGGAGGGAGAGGGGGGGAAATGACTACAGGACGCCAGGGGAGGGGGATAGGGGGGCAGACGTTCATCACCTATCAAACCTGTCGTTGGTCGTCTTGGTAGCAGGTTTGGAAAGGGGGGTGGGAGTGGTTAAGGTCTGATGATCTGGGAGGGTAAAAGGACATTGATTCATGTACCTGGGAAGATAAAGGGGGGCCACGCCTACTGTAATTCTGGCAATTTCTTGCTGCAGCGCTGCGCCATAGTCCCTTTCATGTTTACAGCAAGTCTGGCAGTCCTCCTCTTGCATTTGGGTGTTTCACGTTGCTATACAATGTCATATCAGACGCAAAAAACGTGGCGAATTATCAAGGAAAATGACATTATGTAGTTCACATGCAGATTTCAAGTTTTGATTTGATGGTATGATCGTGTTGTTAAAGTGATGTTTACCTCTTGCTGGTAGTATTGAACTAAAAGCAACACGAGCCTGCGGAAAGGTCTTACAGCAGAGTACAATAAAATCGTTCCATGATTCCAGGGAAATGGGGCCTGAGGGGCATGAATTGTTACCCACATGTATGATAACATCTTTGATGTAAGGCGTAACTGGTATAGTGAGGAACCAGTTGCTGAGATCCTGTAATGTCATTCCAGGCACACATAATTTAAAAAGATGAACTCCACGAGGGGCGAGTCTTTTTGGGTCAATAAAACGAATAGCGGAGTCCCCGGCAAGTAGCATTGTAGCACTGCCAGGTACAGACATGTGATGTAACACTTCACTGGGGGATGGCTTCAACGGTGGATAATGTTGATTCATTTGTTTAGTCACGTCTAATGTCTTTCAGGTGGGCGGGGGTCGGACAAAAGGGTTTTATCATTATCACTCTGAGAGAGAACATTAAAAGAATTAAAAGTCGGAACTGAATAATGTAAACTGGCACCGTCTTTATTAGACTCACTGTCTGACACCGTATCTTTTCCATTGGCCACCTCTCTGTTGGAGGTTTCAGTCACTGAGTGTGGGACTTCCCCATACACCGTATCTTTTCCATTGGCCACCTCTCTGTTGGAGGTTTCACTCACTGACTGTGGGACTTCCCTACAGACCTCAGTGTTCTGCCGGTCTTGGCTTACTGGAGTATCCTCGGGGCTTTTACAAGAATAGGTATGGGACAATGGCTGTGGTAAACATGTATTCTGAGAAAGAAGAGTGCTATTGTCCAAAATATAGAAAAATCATTGGGATGTTTGTGTGTTGACAGTTTTCTTATTTGCTTGCTTATGTTTAACTTATTGATTTCAGATAAAAGGGACCCAACTTGAGTTTTCAATGAATGGTTTTCCTTTATAGTTATTTTCTTGTTTGCCTCAAGATTGGCTACAGCTGTTTTTAGGCTTTCTATCTCGGCGCCAAGAGCATTAAATTTGTCATTAATGTGTGCACGAAGTTCATTTTTAGCAGCAGTTTTTACATCAGCAACCATGGAAAGAATACTTTCATTCAGTTCTGTAGCATCCCAAGTATTAACTGTTTGTTCAAGTTGAAGCACTCTCCTCTTTATATCAGGGAGGGGACTAGGCGTGCGACGTCCGTAGAGTTTACGTTGGCACTGGCGTCTTGTTCGCTTGCTGACAGGAGTCGACTTTTTAGGAACAGTTAGTTCAGCTGTATACTCTGAACAGTTTTGGACAGTTTCCGGGGTTGGAGGATGCAGTGTGACACTTCCTAGCACTGGTACATCAGCATCAAGAAGTTGTGACTGCGAGGGTGAAGAGACAAAATCCTCGCTCAGCTGCTCTTCAGGGAGAGTCAACAATGTGCAATCAACGTCAGGTGATGACAGTTTAGGGGAACCCGAGAAGGAGGAAATAAACGATACAGGGAAGTGTAATAGAGAATGGCTAAATTTAGCGACATTCCTTTCAAGCATAAATGAGTAGACAAAGTTTTTTTAGTGGTTCACATTCTTTCTTTGTCCCACAGCGGACAGTCTAGCCCCTGACACATCAACGTTCCGTTGGATTGAGTGGTGAAGTACAACGATATAGTAACACTTTTGAAAAGTTTGATGAAATATACGCAGCACAGTTTTGGCCAGATTAACAGGTGGGGGGCCAGTGACCAGTAGGGAAGAGGGGGATATAACAGCCCCAGAGTGATCAAAGTCATCAAACTGAAATGTAATATCATCTTCGGTGATAGCAGAGTAGCGATAGCAAAGACAGTTTCTCCAGATCACAAGCTCTTCTTTCCCACACGAAAATGTTTTTTGGTTTGTATCGAAGGTGGGTTGCAGTTTGTGTTCGTTTAAACTGACGTGACTTGACGCTACCTCAGCCATTAGTACGCAGCTAAAAGACACACTGACATATAGTACTCACATACTGGCATGGCAATAGTCAGTCACAGTGCCGAACCTTCCTGATAGTTATCATCCAGTGATACACATGACTGTGTTTTATAATACTTCAAGGTGAGGTATCCGTTGAACAAATGCTGTGCACACCAGGCGAGGTATCCGTGAATATCACCGCACTCAAGTAGTTGTTCCGTCATTCATACAACAGAACAGCAGAAGGTCTAGTAGAAGTGTGGAAAGGAGTAGATGGACAACAGACAGGTGGACAACAGAAAGGAGTAGATGGACACACTATCAAATGCACGGCACACACAAAGAGCTATCACTGAGCATAACGATCACCGTGAAGCCGGCGAACAGTCAGCAGAAAACGACATCGAAGAAGACTGGATTCCTGAATCGCACACTTGAAGTTCAGCTGTTCCGTTGTACATTACATTATAAATTTTACATCTTCAGATGCAGAATAATGACTGAATAGACTTTGTGCAGAAGTAGTTTATTTAGGTTTTGCTTGAGTTAATCAACGGGTCTGTGTCTAATGTAAAAATAGTGTATCAGACTTTGCACGGTATAATCATTTTTTCTGGCCCCTCTCATTCTTCCCTTTTCATCCCCCTACCCTGTTCCATCCATGTTGCAAAATTATTTACTGTTACTGGACATACGCATACCGAATTTTATCAATAATGGTGTAAATTTAGAAAATAACGGTTTTTAACGGTGAATGATAAGTTTTGGTTCATAAAATTCCCGTAACATTGTTCAGCGCTTAAAACTGTACGTGCATATGGAATGTTATAAAGAACGTTGTAAATTTCTAAATTTAGAAAATAACGGTTTTTAACGGTCAAAATGTTAAACTTTCAGATCTTAAAAATTGTATATCATTGTTTAGCGTTTAAAACTGCACA
>JADBJO010000074.1:727500-735000 GCA_016801955.1 Conus betulinus
AATCCGATCATAATAATAAAGAAAAATCTAACACACACACGCGCGCATGCCCGCGCGCACGCCCGCACACACACACACACACACACACACACACACACACACACACACACACCAAACACCAAAGACGACTCCGCAAGTATGTTCTGCCAGAACATCAGATCATTCCAGCTGACAAAACCCAGCGCCCTGACAAACACCACACCACACCAAAAGAGCACAGCAGCACGCGACAAAGTCGCACACAAAACAACAACATTCCCATGAGATTCCACACCCACGCGGGATTCTTCCTTTCACCCCCTAAGGGACGAAGCGAGTCTTTGGGGCAAATCGGTTCTTAGTACAAATCGGGTTGCCATGCTATAATACTCCTCCTCTCCTCCCCCCCCCCCCTTCACCCACTCCCCAACAGCACAGCGTCCCATCCCTTGATGAGGAGCGGACCGACATGCCAGCGTCCCCTCCCCCCCCACCCCCCCCCCCCTCCCATCCTCGACCTCCCGTGTCCAAAGGTAAAGCGATTGGGTCTCCCACATACTGGCCCGAGGCCCAAGTCCCTTAGAGCTGTTTAGCAGGAGGATTATCCTGCAGCGCAAGTGCATGGCGGGTTGCGGTGATCCTTCCGTCCTCCCCCCCCCCCCCCCCCCCCCCGTGTCTCTTCTTGGTGTTGTTTGAAGAGTTAGTTCTGTCCGTTAGTAGTAGCAGCATACAAACGGCTAACAGTTGTGCAGATTTGAATCGTTATTTACAACATGTTCATTTGGGGCGGAAGAGGGGTAGGGAGGCTGTGGTGAGGGGAGGGGTGGGGTTGGAGGGCAGGCCTTCTTTATTTCCTTTTTTTTTCTTCTTGTTCTTCTCCCTTTATTCTTCCTTCTCCTTCTTCATCTCCTCCTCCTTCTCCTCCTCTCTTCTTCTTCTTCTTCTTCTTCTTCTTTTTCTTCTTCATCATTCTTTGTACTCCTCCTCCTTCTCTTTCTCATCCTTCTCCTCTCTCTCCTCTCTTCTTTCTCCTTCTCCTTCGCTTCATCTCCCGCTTCCTTCTTCCTCCTTCTGTTCTTTTTTTTTTTTTTTTCTCTTTTTATTCTCCTTGATCTTGTTCGCTTTCTTCTTCAACTACGACTTCCTCCTCTCCCTCTTTCCTTGACCCTTGGTTTAGATCTACTCATAGGTTCATCACTGCGGCTAAGGCTTTGGAATACCTTGCCTCAGCATTAGAATGATCGTAATTTTTGGGGGGGGGGGGGGGGGGGGGGGGGGGGGGGGAGGGAGCGAGGGGGGGGGTTAGAGCGGGAGGGTGGAGGGGAATCTCTTAGGATGACGCACACGGGCATAATGTTCTTCATTTCCTCTTCTGTGTGTCAGCCATTCCCTCGAAACACGATGACCAACTCTTCTGTGGACCATATACGGAGCACTTTAAAATGTGATAAATCAATAATTCATTTCGAAGTGAGGCTATTGCAGGCGGAAATGGAAACACATTTTGAAAAGAATTCTTAGTAAGTCCATCAAACAACAGGGACACGCAAATCATAGACAAAACACGGCGCGTTTCGACCCCTTTGGTCTCCTTCAGGCCAGATAAGCAACAGTCAGGACAATGAAGAACAAAGACAACAACAAGATCTTGCGCCGAAATATGAGAAAATACGTGATTGCTTGCTCGTTCCTCGTTTTTATTGTCCCGAATGTTGTTTATCTTGCCTGAAGAAGACCTAAGAGGCCAAAACGCGTCGTGTTTCATCTTGTTATGCGTTTGTCCTTGTTGTTTTTAACGAAGTTTCTGGTGCGCGTTTTTAGAGATGCGTTAAAGAGATATGTGAAAAGGTTGGGTTTTTTTTTATTTGATGACTTGTGAGTTGATTTTAACGTGGTGACAGCCCTGATGTGGCCCTTTGCGGTCGGCTGGGCTATAAGCAACATTACCTTACCTTACCATGGCGACTCACTAAGAATTACTGTAAATATTTGTGATAAATAGGCCACTTCATACGACATGTCCCTTTATGACGATCACTGCAGACAGACTATAACTTAATGATCCCCCTCATTTCCCCCTCCCCCCTCCCCTGTAAAAGGGACACTGCGGACAAAGTGAAACAAAAATGTTCCCCTTTATGCAGATAGAATGTAATAGAATATCCTCCGTTATGACGGACACCGTAGAGAATGTGAAATACAAACGAAAATGCCCCCTTAAGAATAATACAGCAGAGTAACTGAGATATACCGATGTCTCCCCGCTTTAGGGGGTAGTCTAGAGAAAGCGAGACGAACATGCCCCTTTGTAAGGGACACTGCAGAGAGACTGAGAAGAACATATCACCGTTGCTAAGGGAGTCTACAGACGACATGAATTAAATTAAAAAGCCCACTTAATATGGGACACTGCCAACAAACAAAACGGTGATGAAAAAAGCCCCTTTATATCGACACTGCAGCAAAATGTGACCAAAAATGCCCCTTTATATAAGACACAGCAAACGGTGTGAAAATGCCCCTTATATAAGACACAGCAAACGGTACCAAAATGCCCCTTTATATAAGACACAGCAAACAGTGCGAACATGTCCTTTTATATCAGACACAGCAAACGGTGCGAAAATGCCCGTTTATATAAGACACAGCAAACGGTGCGAAAATGCCCCTTTATGTAAGACACAGCAAACGGTGTGAAAATGCCCCTTTATGTAAGACACAACGAACGGTGCGAAAATGCCCCTTTTATATATATGCGTCACCGGAGACAAAACGCGATGGAAAACGTTCCTCTTTCCTGAAGTGAAAGTGACCTTTTCAATGGAACTCTGCAGGCAGAATATTATCATGATCTTGGATGACCCATCTTGCAGTGAACAAACGCCCTTGTCATCCACACTGCAGATCACACACGATGGACCGGCTGGCACGCAACCGCAAACTGCGTGGGTGCCATAATCTTCCTAAAGCATCCTTCGCTTCTCTTCCCCCCTCCTACTTCCTTCCCTTGGCCCCCCCCCCCCTCCCCCTCCCGTCCTCCCCTCGTCCCCCTCTTATCCCTCCTCTCCCTCTCTCTCCCTTCTCTTCTATCTCTCTCTCTCCCCCTCTTTCTTTCCCCTCTCTTTCTGTCTGTCTTTCTCTTTGTGTGTCTCTGTCTCTGTCTCTGCCTCTGTCCCTGCCTCTGTCTCTGTCTCTTTGTCTTTCGCTCTCTGTGTTTCTCTGTCTGTCTCTCTTTCTCTCTATTTGTGTCTCTGTCTCTGCCTCTGCCTCCACCTCCCCATTGGAGATTGTCTCCCCATAAGCTTGCTAAGGATTCATTTCAAGAAGCATTTATCATTCCCCATTCACCCTCTCAAGCACATACTGTTAGTTAGGCAGAATTATCTACCACTGCAGATATGAATGCTTATCTCCCCCTATTTCTTCAATCTAAGACATAAGAGCAAGCTTTGTTTATAATTCAACACACACACACACACACACACACACACACACACACACACACACACACACACACACACACACACACACAAAAGGTGGAGTGGTGGTCTTTGAACACACTGTACATAGCTATCTGTGAAATAGCTGTTACACACAAGGTTTACTGTGTGATTACATCATCGACAAGACATTTTTGCAGCTTCCCGTCTTAGAAAATCCCCCCTTTTTAACAAAACAGTTCGAGTGCCATGCTCACTTAATGAAATTACAAATCTCTAGTGAATAGATGAACTAATAACATTATATGACTCAAACACTATATCTGATTAATACGTGCATAATTTTCCACGCTTGTTTTATTGTATGTAGGAAAACATAAACAGGATTTGCAATGGAGAGGCTGACAAAAGAGAACAACACAGTGGCCTTGTAATGCACGCAGGGTAAGCAGAACTGAAAGATGCAGAGCTGATAACAGAGAATGGCACTTGACAACAGAGAATGGCACTGAGGCATGGTGTATATATCGAATTAGCACGACCAAGGATAGGAGACAGACAGACAGACAGACAGACAGACAGACAGGAGAGAGAGAGAGAGAGAGAGAGAGAGAGAGAGAATGGCACAGAGGCGCGGGGGTATATATACAGAGTTAGCAATACTGAGGATGGGGGGGGGTTGATAAACAAGAAGCGAACGAACACACCTGGCAAAAGTCAGCAGACTGGAGCGAACACAAAAGCACAGAGATGAGCGAAGGTGGGGAAGGAGGGAGGGAGGGAGGGAGGGTGGATAGAGGGAGGAAGGGAGGGGGGGGTGGGGACTCAGAGGAGGAATTGAACACTTGGCCAAGTTCTCTGCAGTCCACCTGTAAAAACAAGTCGTAGAGTTGTGAGAGGCCACTGACCGCACCAAACGACATTACCTACAGCAATTATTCCCCCTCCAAATCCGACCTCTGAATATTGCAGCAAATCACCAAAGAGGAGCAGCCCATATCGAGCACCGCCCTCATACCTCCAGTTCAGACGCTCTGTCTGTCTTGCAGGCCCTACAGACTGCCAGAGACAAAGAACTGAACGACCTGTCTACTGCCCTTATCTCCCTATGCAGAGCCGGCACGGTCGTTCTACAGTGGATCCCTTCCCACTGCAACGTACTTGGCAACGAGGTTGCAGACACTCTGGCTAAAAAGGGAGCAACAAGAAAAACTGGAAGACAGGTCCACAACCATCAAGGAAGCCAAGACAATCATCAAAGCCAGACAGCAGAGCAAGTGGTTGCAGGAGCATCCACGTTTCAATAGACATGACCAGTACCACCTGCTAACAAGATCAGAGCAGGTGGTCATCTTCAGGCACAGGCCACAACCGCCTGAAACATCACCTCTTTACCAAGTTCAGGATCGGTCAGTCAGACCAGAGCCCATGCCAGACCGGCAGTGTGACAACAGCACATCTACTGCAGGATTGCCCTTTGCACGAAGCTCTGAGACAACAGATATGGGGCGGAGCAAACATCAGTGGAGAGGAAACTCTACAGTGCCCTTGGGGACCTACAGCGCACGGCAGCATTCGTCAGGGGAGCTGGGCGTCCCATCTAAAGTGTTCGAGAAGAATAAGAAGAAAACAGGAAAATCCGAGACTAATTTCTACATACAGTCGATGCATATGTTTCAGTTCTGCTATCAATTTCACTTTGCTCTTTGATAAAAAAAAGAGAGAGAGAGAGAGATACGTTTGCAAGCAAATGAATGTCGAAAGTAGCTGGCCCAATACTCCAGATTGGCCAATAATTCTTCCTTCATCATCAACATCCTCCATCATTTCTGATGCATTTTCACTGCCATCGATGGAGTTAGTCAGTGTACCATAATTAGGATTGTTTTTCCTATTTACTAAACGAAATCATGCTGCACTATATTAATACACTAAAACTAACCACGAGCAGCTTAGACTGAAAAATGATTCTGTGTGCAGCTGAAAGATCGCTGAATTGTCCTTTCTTCTGGTGTTTTCGGGGAAAAAAAATTCGCTGCTTGTTGTTTTTAGAAAGAAAAGGGGTTACTTACCGCCACAGCATACAGACAAACGGATCACAGGACAAGACGCAATGCATTTCGACCTCTTGGGTCTTCTTCAGGCAAAAACAACAAACATTTAGGACAATGAAAAACGAAGAACGAGAAACCATTTATCTCCTCATATTCGGCGCAAAATGGCTGTTGTAGTTTTTAGTCAAAGGGCGTGTCGGTGGATGTACGTTTTGTTGTTGTGCGATTAGTAAAAATTGTGGAACGAAGACTATTTTCGTTGCTGCACCATTCTCATCCACTTCCCTTCCCAGTCGGATGATATTATGTGTTTGATGACGTTATACACATTTACTTTCCTTCCTACTCTGATCATATTATCTGTGTTTGATGACGTTATACATGTTTAATTTCCTTCCTACTCTGACGATATTATCTGTGTTTGATAAAGCTGTTCATCCTCCTCTTCCACCCTTCTTGGTCTGATGGTGTTATCCGAGTTTGATTACATTATACACCCTCCCCTTCCTTTTTCCCTCCTGGTCTGATGATGTTATCTATCTTTGATGACATTCATTATACATCCTCATCTTCCCACCTATTTGGTCTTCCGACACCGGCGGTGTGTGATGACGTTACACATCATCACGCGTCTTCCCTCCTGGTTTAATGATACTGTTTTTGAGGACGTTATGCATCCTTACATTCCTTCCTTCCTGGTTTGATGATGCTGTCTTTGAAGTAGTTATACGTCCGTACACTCCTTCCTTCCTTTCTGGTCTGATGATGCTGTCTTTGAGGACGTCATACATCCTAATATTCTTTCTTTCTTCCTTCCTTCCTTCCTTCTTTCCTTCCTTCCTTCCTTCCTTCCTTCCTTCTTTCCTTCCTTCCTTCCTTCCTTTCTTTCTTTCTGCCTTTCTGGTCTGATGATGCTGTCTGTGACGATGTCATGCATCCTTATGTTCCCTCTTCCGTCATTTCTTCCTTCCTTTCTGGTCTGATAATGCTGTCTTTGAGGACGTTATACATCCTTGCATTCCTTCCATCCTCCTTCCTTCTGTCCTGATCTGCCGATGCTGTATTTGAGGATATCACATTCCTTATTCCTTCCTTCCCTCCTTCCTTCCTCGTTTGATAACGAATGCTGTCTTTGAGAACGTTATACAACCTTACATCCATTCCTTCCTTCCCGATAATGCTATGTGTGTGTGTGTGTGTGTGTGTGTGTGTGTGTGTGTGTGTGTGTGTGTGTGTGTGTGTGTGTGTGTGTGTGTGTGTGTGTGTGTGTGTGTGTGTGTGTGTGTGTGTGTGTGTGTGTGTGTGTGTGTGCTTTTTCCTCCTCATATTCCTTCCTTCTCGTTCGCTGATGCTATCTGTCTTTGATGAACTTATACATTTTCATCATCCTTCTTTCTAGGTCTGATAATGCTGTCTGTCTTTGATGACGTTATTCATCGTGTTTATCTCTTCCTTGCTCCCTGGTCTAAGGATATTATCCATCTTTGAAGACGTTATACCTCTTTACCTTCCTTCCTTCCTCCCTTCCTGGTCTAATGATGTGATGAGTCTTTGATGGCGTTAAATATTTTTACCTTCCTTCCTGTTCTAACGACGCTATCATTCTTTGATGACGTTGTACATCTTCATCTCTCTTCCTGCTTGACGTGACGACACGGGTTGTCTTTGGTGACGCTAAACATCATCATCTTCTTTCCTTCCTTTTCTGATGATGCTATCGGTCTTTGATGACGTTAGACATCCTCACCTCCCTGTCTTCTTTGTCTGATGATGCTGTCTGTCTCTGAGGACGTTCATCATCCTCACCCATCTCTCCATAGCGAGCCAGGAGCGGAGGTCATGTCGGACGGCACTTACAACTACGACAGGGAGAACAAAACTCCATTCTGGGCGACCTCTTGGCTCAGTGGTGGATCACCGAGTCCACCAGCAGCCGCATGTTATGGAGTTGAATCCCGTTGATGCCCGATACAAAACTGTCGTTTTAGTTGTCCTCATCTGAATGTGTTGTCGGTCTGGTAGTGTCG
>JADBJO010000074.1:747500-752500 GCA_016801955.1 Conus betulinus
CTCCTACGTTTACTACATTTGGCAAGATATTTTACATGTGGCAAATCTTTGCTCTACATTAAGTAGAACACAACACAACACACACACACACACACACACAACACACACACACACACACACACACATCTCTCTCTCTTCCCTCTCCTCTCTCTCTCTCCTCTCATCTCTCTCTTCCGCTGTTCTCCTTGGCAGAAAGTTGGATCAAATGTCTGATTTTCTCAAAACTTAGATTAATATTTATTGTGTTATTTGAATATTTGTAACTGGTCAACATTTTTTTTTTTTTAAAAATGTCAGTTTGGCAATGTTGAAAATTTTCTGAAAATGAAAATAGCAAATTCATATTTTCTACCTTCTGATGACATTTTCATGCAGACCCTGGCTGGTAGTGGAAAGGTCTTATTGATCATCCTGTTTATTTGTTCGTTTGTTTATCTGTTTGTTGTTTTTTGCTAGCGCCTGTCATTGCTGCGAAAAATACAACTTAAACGTATCATTGGCACCCTTTTCCTTCCCACTCCCCACTCAGCCCTCCTTCTCACCTCACCCCCCCACCTCCCCATACACACCTTTCCCATACAATCCCCCCCCCCCCTCCCCACCACACACGTACACGAAACAACAAAAGCCGAATGATGACATTGCCTGAAGTTTGCTTGTTTACATGAATCAAATTATTATAACACTAACGATAATAATGAGCAAATGTGAAGGACGTTGTGCTTTAAAATCAAAACCATATACAATCAGTAAACCCTTGTCACAACTCGCCATGTGTCACAATCGCCCCCCAAATCAGTGAACCCTGTTACAACTCACTACGTCACAATCGCCCACTATGTCAGAACTGGAACCATGGCGCAGGGCTATCTGACAAAGAAAAAACACAACAAACCGCCGAGATTTGTCTGTATGGACGAACTCTCCATGCTGCGATCAAAGTTTTGGCCAAACGCAGCTCCTTTCAAAACAACAACGAAAACGACGACAACAACAACAACAACAACAACAACAACAAACAACAAACAACGACAACAACAACAACAAAACACACACAAAACGAACGAACAAACAAACAAGCACACATTTCAGCAAGCGTGTGAGGAGGGAAAAAAGCGTTTCTCTCGCAGTAGTAATTGGACTTGTTGTTTTCCACATAGAAATGGGAAAGACCCTTGACGGTTTCCTTATAAGCTAACTGCTTTACAAAAGCATTTCCTTCTAAGGGGTATTACTGAATAACGTGTGTGCCTTAAGAAAAAGAAAATAAGAAATGAGGAAAAAAGAGAAGAGAAGAGAGAGAGGAGGAGAGAGAGAGAGAGAGAGAGAGAGAGAGAGAGAGAGAGAGAGGGGAGAGAACAGACAGACACGACAGACAGACAGACAGACAGACAGACAGACATAGGTGTTTATCAGAGACCTAGATTGATTGACTGATTGATTGATTGAGAGAGAGAGAGAGAGAGAGATAGAGAGAGAGAGAGAGAGAGAGAGAGGAGAGAGAGAGAGAGAGGGTTTATTAGAGACCTAGCCCACACCTATAATTTCACTAGTGATTCCTATTCTACCACCACCAAACACATCACAACCCCAAAGCTTTCAAATGCGTACACGAGATCGACCAACCCAACAAGCCCTCGACAATTCATTCTTCAATCCCTACAAACAAAGTGTACACATTAAAATCGCAGAGCATGACGCTTGTACGGACAGAGGAGATCTGTAAGTGAGTCATCCTGACTACAGCACGGCATTATTGTTAAGAAAATGTAAAAGAAAAGGGTCTGTCCCCTACCTTCCACCGCTTTATAGCCCTCCCTGAACTAAATCAAGTGCCCTATCTACTGCCGACTGGGCACAAAAGGTTTGCAAACCAGTCAGAAGATTCACACATACACACTCGCACGCATGCACAGGCACAAACCACGCACGTACGTTACACGCGCGCACCCACGCACGCACACACACACACACAACAACACACACACACACATCCACAACACACACCCCACACACACACCACACACACACACAAATTTTTGACAACCAACACTCACACACACCAATTGTTCGCAAGCAAGTGCTCGCACATGCGGAACGCGCATGTGCACACTCCGGAGAGAAGCCAGCCGGCCAAACAGCGACAGATGCAGAGAGAGATAGAGAGAGAGAGAGAGAGAGAGAGAGAGAGATAGAGAGATAGAGATAGAGAGAGAACAGACAGACAGAGACAGAGACAGAAGAGAGACCGAGAGACAGAGAAGACAGAGATGAGACAGAGACAGAGAGACAGAGAGAGAGAGGAGGATTAAGAGAGAGGAAACAGATAGGAGAAGCGGAGATAAGAGAAGAAGAAAGGAGAAGAAGAAGAAGTAGTGGTAGTAGGAGAAGAAGAAGAAGGATAGGAAGAACCAGAAGTAGTAGAAGAAGAAGAAGAGAAAAGAAGAATGAGAGTAAGAACAAGAAGTAGTAGAAGAAGAAGAAGAGGAGTAGAGGAGGAAGAGGAGAGAGATAGAGATGTTGGGCTGGCTCAGACAGGATTCGTTGTGTTTAAGGGGGATGGAACCTGCCAATGTTCTCTTCGGTCCACCAATGGGTTTTTTTTATCCTTGTTCTGTCAATCATCAGATTATTTGTCTCTCTCGCTGCTGCGCTTTTTTTTTCTGCGTCTCGTAAAACAGAAGGAGAGATAGCGAGCAAGATATAAGACAGGGGGAGAGAGAGAGGGCAAGGAGAGATAGAGAGAGAGAGAGAGAGAGAGAGGAGAGAGATAGAGAAAGATGAGAGTAGAGGAGAGAGTAGGGGGAGGGTGGGACTGGGAGAGGGAGAGGAGAGAGAGAGATAGAGAGAGAATGAGAAGAGAGAGAGAGAGACAGAAAGAGTGCGAGTGAATGGAAGAGAGAAGAGTAGGGGGACACTGGAAAGACAGACAGAGAGAGAGAGATAGAGAGAGAGAGAGAGAGAGATATAATGGAAGAGAAGAGAGAGATATTAGGGGGAGACTTGAGAGGAGAGATAAGAGAGAGAGAGAGAGAGAGAGAGAGAGAGAGAAAGAGAGAGAGAGAGTATCGGGTGAGTACTGGAGGAGAGAGAGATAGAGAGTATAGACTATAGATAGATAGATGGGACTATATATAGAGACAGACTACAGGACAAAGAGTGAGTGCCCAGTGAATGAACCCCGCAGCGAGATCTTAGGTGGACACTGTAACGATCCAGACAGAACGAGGAGAGATAGAGAGAGGGTCAGAGAGAGAGAGAGAGAATGGAAGAAAGAGATAGATAGACAGACAGACAGACAGACAGAGACAGATACAGACAGAGAGATACACGGCGCTAGTTAAAATCATTCTAGAACTGAGTTTTAGACAATTTAGTTCGTTCTGGAGATGCAAGGAACAAGCAGAAATATACTTAATCTCTATCTATGTCTGTCTGTCTGTCTGCCTGCCTGCCTGTCTGTCTGTCTGTCTGTCTGTCTGTCTGTCTGTCTGTCTGTCTCTCTCTCTCTCTCTCTCTCTCTCTCATGTGTGTATATGTGCATAGCTCTACACACACAACACACACACACACACACACACACACACACACACACACACACACACAGAGTACAGTGTGCGCGCGCGCACGCGCGCTCTTGTGGTTGCCTCCACTACTGTGAACAATAATACAGAGCCTCTCACTTCACCTCGATCCCAATGTGTATTCGTGTCCCCTTCAGCGCACTCCTGTCATTTACCATAATAAATCTTCACCATGATGACAGGGTTTCACTTTTCTGGCACAGACCTGACTTCCAGCGTATGAAAAAAAAAAGGTCTGACAATCGCGTCCCTGGCCCAGCAAAATTTCGTACTGCTCAAGTCGGGCTAGCTATTTATTTATTCATTTATTTATTTGTTGTTGTTTTTTTTTATTAATGCCCTTTAGTGGAATTATCTTAACTGACTGTTTTTTAACATGATCCCTTCAAAGGCCAGCAAGGGAGCTTTAGTTTGACTTGCGCGCAGCAAACAACGACGACCCCTTTTTCAGATTGGTGGAAAACCTGGTTTCGTCATCATCAGATACAGTGGTGATTACCTTCTGCAACATCCGCTTTGCATCCTCTGTGATTTGACTGGGAAAGCTTTGACAATATCGAGAACTGGTTTTTTTTTTTTTGTTTTTGTTTTTTTGTTTTTTTTAATAAGTGAGACATGAGATACTTCAGCACACGAGTCGAAGGTGAAGGAGAAATGGAAGCTTGACGTGACTTCATGTGTGTTATGGTGAAGCAAAAAAACAAACAAACAAACAAACAAAATAAACAAACAACCCAACTTGGGATTAATAAGAACTCTCTTTATTTTCCCCGACGGCCCTCCCACCAATTCCCACGTCCCTTTCCTTCCCCTCATTCACAAATTACTGGATAGCGATGAACCCCCTCACTCTACACCCCTTTCTTCGCAACTATCCCCCCCCCCCCCCACCCCCCCCCCCCCCCCCCCCCCCCCCCCCCCCACACACACACACACACACTCCCTTGCTTTCAGGCCTGGAAACTGTAAAAAAAAAAAAAAATCATTTTTTTCATCAGCTCTAGTCACTGATTCCCTTTGGCGTTCCTGCAGCGTGGGAGTTGGGATGTTTGATTCACATTTTCTAAAGGAGTTAAAGACTTTTAGGGCATGGATTAACTGTTTTACTCTGGTCTGTCTGTTCTGTCTGTCCTCTGTCCGTCTGTCTGTCTGTCTGTCTGTCCGTCCGTCTGTCTGTCATACACACACACACACACACACACACACACACACCACACACACACACACATACACAAGCGCGCGCGCGCGCGCGCGCACGCACGCACACACATTGCGCGCGTACGCTCCTTTTCACAAATTAGTTTAGAATGGGACTGTTCGTTTACTGAAAAAAAACAAAACACACACAAAACAAAAAAACCGAATTATATTTTTCACGCGAGTCAAAAATTAATATTATGAAACTAATAGGCGATT
>JADBJO010000074.1:762500-767500 GCA_016801955.1 Conus betulinus
AAGAAGTCGACAGACAGACAGACATGAAGGAATGAGACAGAAAAGAAACTGAGGGGGACAGACAGACATGAAGGAATGGCAACAACTTGATGGACAGAGAGACATAGAAGAAAGAGACAGGATACAAGCTGATATGATGAAGAGACAGGGGAATGAGACAGAAAAGAAACTGACGGACAGACAGACTGAGGGAAAGAGACCCAGGAAAGAAACGGACGGACAGACAGAGGAAAGAGCCAGGAAGGACTGACCAGACAGACATGGGGACATGAGGGAAAGAGCCAGGATGACGGACAGACAGACATGAGGGGAAAGAGCCAGGGAAAGAAATGACGGTCCATTGACAGACAGGAAGGACATGGCCGCAAGACACGCCAGGATGACAGACAGACAGAGAGACAGACTTGAAGGAAAGAGACAGACAACACTCTGAGGGACAACACTCTGAGGGACAGACAAACAGGCGGTCAGTGACATGACCCAGGAGGCACAGTGGCCGCACTGACCCACGCAGTGGTGAGCGTCATTGGCCGTGGCTCGCTGCCACGGTCGGTCGTAGTGGAAGGGCTTGCATCTCTCGCAGTCGTTGCCGTCCGTGTTGTGCTTGCAGTCACACACCAGGCGACCCTCGCGGTTGGTGATGCAGCGCGAGGCGTGTCCGTTGCACTTGCAGCGGCCGCCCACGGCGAAGTCCGAGAGAGCGTAGTAGTAGCTCTCCCGGGCGCTTTCCACCTCCACTACCTCGTTGCCGTAGGTGTTGAGCTTGTTGAAGACCACCATGATGTCGGTGGCGGTCACCCAGTCCTGCAGCACGGGACTGTTGTCGAAGTCGTAGCCGAGGGTCTGCCCTCCAAGGTGCTGAAGGCCACCCGGGCCCCGGGAGAGAGGGTCCAAGTTGCTGTAGGCCTCGGAGCACACGGCCTCCTGCTCGTTGGCCTTGGTGATGGCGGCTCGGGCCGGCTTGCTGTACATCCTCTGGCAGTCGCTGGAGTAGTACTGGAAGGGTACCCACGTCTTCCCGTAGTCCACGCTCTTGTAGATGGCCATGGAGTCCGGGCGGGCGGAGCAGAACTGCAGGGAGATGTAGGTCAGCTCGTACTTCTTGGTCAGGCTGAGCTTGAGCGTGACGTTCTGCGGGTACTGTACGAAGGGCTCGGACATCCAACAGGTGACGTTGTTGGGGTTGTTGAGGTCGGTGAGGTAGGAGGCCGGGTGTCGCCGCTTCACGTGGCTGGCGTCACAGATGTAGCAGTTCCTCTTGATCTGCCCGTCCGCGTCGGCGCTGGATCGACAGTACCTGGAGGGCGGCATGCCGCACGTGCTGGACGCCACCACCTCCTTGCTGAAGGCGGCGTTGACGAAGTCCGGGATGCAGCGCTGGGCTTTGTTGCTGTCGTCGTAACAGGGGTCGGAGGAGGCCTGCTGAGCGGCCAGCATGGTGTCGTGGAGCTGGCCGGAAACGGGACGGGTCCAGGTGACCCCCATCAGGGTTACCATCACCAGTATCACGTGCCGGCAACTCCAGCAGTCACCGCCACTCCCTGCTGGTCTTTGTACTGGTCTGGCTGGGGGGTGGTTCTCCATGCTGCCCGCCCCCCAAGGGGGAGGCGATCCTACAGGAGGTTGGAGGTCTCCCCCCTCTCACAGACACCTTCACTAACACAACACCACAACCCTACAGCCGGCTTGCGGGTGAGACGGTTTATTCCAGTTCACAAGACAACCGCTGATTTTGAGTCCGCCACGCCATTATGGGTATCAAGCTCGGCTACAGAACAGTTTCAACACAATCTGATTTTGCCCGAACAATATAAAAAAACTTCTCTCTTAATTAATCACTACGTTTCGGAAGGGGTGGGGGCTTATTACTATGATTCACTTCGCTGGGATAGGTCAGTGCGCACCATAACGAACGACGTGATGCCATAATCCTGGAATTGAGAGACTTCCCTCACACTGCCTGGCATAGCGAGCGACGACCTACAATTCTTTGGATCACAGAATATTCTGAAACGGAAATTTTGACAGTTAATTACTGTTTTTTTCCCCCGTTCGGTTTGATATTCTTTTTCTCTTCTGTCTTTTTATTTTTGTTCTCTTTGTTTTAATTTCTTTTTTCAGCCCGTTTTCAATTTCACTTTAATTCAAAGCAAACCACATCCCCCTAACAAAATCTTAAAATTTGCCAAAGCTGGGGGGATCGCCTGGTTCACCTGACACTTTTCCAGCGTCGATCCATCAGACAATTAAAGAAAAAAAAAAACACACAAAAGAAAGAAAGAAGGAAAAGGGCAGAATAGGAAGGCTTACTGGTGGTAGAATAGTGTGGCGCCCGCGGTAGGAGGAACACGACTGGTACAACCACAGGCAAGAGGAGCACACACACACACACACACACGCACACACACACGTGTACACACAGAGCTTGGGAGAGGAGAGAGGACAGACAACGAGCACCGTCCGACCGCTCACACCTTCCTCCACAACCTCACTGCCTTGTCCCGCTCCTCTCCTCGGCATACAGTGAGAGAGAATGAGAGAGGCGGGAGAACAGGCGAGAAGTGTGGCTGGCGGCTTGCCTCTGTGTGTGTGTGTGTGTGTGTGTGTGTGTGTGTGTGTGTGTGTGTGTGTGTGTGCCCGCGCGTGCGTGCGTGTGTGTGTGTTTGTGTGTATGTGCGTGCGTGTGTGTGTGTGTGTGTGTGTGTGCCCGCTGGAGCCCTTGTCTGTCGAGTGGGATGAGGTGGAGCGAGAAGGGTAGAGGTGGCGGTAGCGGTGGTGATGGGGGTGGAGGTGGAGGTGGCACACAGAAATTCCAGGCCGATTGTATGAGGATTATGCTGAGGAGGGGGTGGAGGGGCGGGGAGGCGGGGGGGGGGGGGGGGGGGGGGGGGGGAAGGAGCACTGACACGCGATAGGGCCGACAAACAAAATTTCTCGCCCTCGCTTTCACACTCCGGGCGAAAAGAGTCACACGGGGTAAAGCACTGGGGATAAGAGGGTCCACACAGCCCGGCCCTTTAAATAAAAAGAAAAAGGTAGGCCGCAGGCAGGCAGACTTCGCGAGGAGGAGGAGAGCAGGAGAGGGATGGGAGGAGAGAACGAGGACGGGTCTTGGCAGTGCAGTTCAATCCATCAACCGTTCCCTCCCACCACCCACCTTGAACTGCTATTCTCAGAGCAAACCACCTTGTATTATTAGCGTGAAAAGTCCCCTCCCGGTCTTCATACTGTTCTTCACAACAAACCACCTTTAATACAAACTATCAGGCCTTAAAGTCTTAACACATCACCTGGTGAAATTTCCTGGTCTTGTTCCAGAGATATTCATCACATACTTCCACGTGAAATTTCCCGTCTTTGTTTCAAAGCTATTCCTAACACCTTGTGAAATTGCCATCTTTGTTGAATAGTCATTCATAACATGCCACCTTGTGAAATGTCCCAGTCTTGTTGAATAATTGTTCATAACACACACACCTTCTGAAACTTCCGTCTTCGTTGAACAGTTATTCATAACACCTTGTGAAATTTCCATCTTTGTTGAATAGCCATTCATGTCACCTTGTGAAATGTCCCAGTCTTTTTGAATAATTGTTCACAACACACACCTTCTGAACTATCCATCTTTGCTGAACAGTTATTCATAACACCTTGTGAAATTTCAATCTTTGGTGAATAGTTATTCATAACACACCACCTTGTGAAATTTCCCGGTCTTGTTGACTGGTTTTTCATAACTTAACAACTGGTGAACTTTCCCATTCTTACAGAATAGTCATTCATATCATACCACCTTGTGAAAACTCCCAGTCTTTGTTGGACAGTTGTTCATATCATACCACCTTGTGAAATTTCCCAGTCTTTGATGCATAATTAGTTATGAAATACCAACTTGTAAAATGTCCCAGTCTTGTGTAATAGTTATTCATAACATACCACTTTGTGAAATTTCAGTCTTGTTTAATAGTTATTTAATTTAGAACGTACCACATTGTGAATTTTCTCAATCTTTGTTCAATACTTATTCATAACATACCATCTTGTGAAGTTTCCCAGCTTTGTTGAATTATTAGTCATAACATGTACCAACTTGTAAAGTTTTTCAGTCGTTGTTGAGTTATTCATAACATACCTCCATATGAAATTTCCCATTCTCACTGAATAGCAATTCACAACAAAGCACTTTCTAAAATCCCATTTTTGAAAGGTTGTTCCCAGCAAACTAATGCCCCCCCCCCCCCCCCCCCCCCCCCCCCCCCCCCCCCCCCCCCCCCCCCCCCCTTTTTTTTTTTTTATAAACTGATATCCACATGAAACATGCATGTGAAAGTTTCCAGTCTTGAAGCACTATTCACAACAATCCACCTTTAAAAGTTTGTAGGCTATGGGATGTGTGCTGCTGTTATCAGCAAACTACCTTTCAGAATTCCCAGTCTTTAACTGCTATTCACAACAAGCCCCCTCTGAATATCCCAGTTTTGAAGTGCTGCTTACAGCAACACACTCCCAGTCTTGATATTCTATCAACAGCAGGCCACTTCTGAAAGTTAACTGCTTTGAAGTGCTGTTCACAGTTAACCACCGTGTGAACGTTTTCAGTCTGGAAGACAACTTCACAATAAATCACGTTTGGAAAGCTCTTAGTCTTGAAGTCGACACAGCAAAACCATCTTTGAAAGTTCTCAGTCTTGAAGTGCCCATTGCACCCCACTTTTAGAAGTTCCAAGCCTTGAAGTGCCCAAGGGAAACCACCTTTAAAGGTTCCCAGTTTTAATAAAGTGCCAACAGCAAACAACCTATAAAAAGTTTGCAGTTTTGAACTGTCCACAACAAACCTTTTTTTTTTTTTTTCTTTAAACGTTTCAAAGCCTTGAAGTGCCCAAGGCAAACCACCTTTAAAAGTTTTCTATTTTTAAAGTGCCACCAGCAAACAACCTATAAAAGTTTTCAGGTTTGAATTGTCCACAGCAAACCTCTTTTGAAAGTTCCAAATCTCGTAA
>JADBJO010000074.1:780000-785000 GCA_016801955.1 Conus betulinus
TCCATCCCACTGTGGGATCACTGGGAATGAGGAGAGTCTGACGCTCTGTCCAAAGCAAGCAATATGGAGCAGTTCAGACACAAAGTGACTTACAGAGAGGACAAAACTATCATCCGTAACAATACCAAACCAGTGGAAGAGAAGGCTGGGTGCAGACAGTGGTGTTGATCCAATCCATCAGTTCTAGAGATACCAGCAAACAGTCCTCTTCAGACTGAAAACTGGCTACTGCCGACTGCTGAGCCACCTCAGCCGAATTAAGATTGCCTACATAGATGTATGTCCATGCGGCACTGGACCTCGAACCCCAGAACATATCCTCCAACACTGCCCAGCCCGTAATGTTCCATGATGTCAAACCTGGCCAAAGGGGTGCAGAGCTGCAAATGCAGTGTGGGAGCAGCCGTCAAGACCTTGAGAAGCCTGTGGGGATTCATTGGGGCGACAGGATTGGATATCTGACGCAGACAATTAAATTCGACCACAGAAGAAGAACAGAGTTCTGATTTCGGACTTCGTTCTTTCCCTCTTCGGATTACAGAGTTCAACGCCATTTCATTTGAAATGGCGACGTTTTCAGCCGTAAAGCCAGTCTTCCTGAAACTAAAGGATATCCCCGATACTGCCGATGATGTCCTTCCATTCTCGTAATTTGTCTGGCAGCGGAATGCGTTACTGGCCTGGACACCATTTCGGGACGCAGGACATCAGAGGACTTTGGTGCATTTATAGGAAAGAGCAAGACATTGGTTTGCAATATCTCTGTATTTCACATTCTATCTTTTGCACACACTCAAATGGACGCATACATATACACACGTACGTGCATGAATGTATGCGCACGCGCGCGCACATCCACACGCGCGCGCGCGCGCACACACACACACACACACACACACACACACACACCACACACACACACACACACACACACATTTGTTTCTTCATTCTTTTATTTGTTCTTTCGTTCGTTCTTTCGTCTGTTTTGGTTCTTTGTATATAGATGACCTATTTTGTAGAATTTTCAGATTGTGTTGAAAATTTTTGGATGTGCGATAACCATGGGTACTTCTTATAAGGGATAAGGTGCAAGGATGTGGTGGTCGTGTCGGTTGGTGATGTGGGATGGGTGGGTTAGAATATATGTTTTTCACCTTGTTAAAATATATAAATATATTTGGTATAATCATAATAGGTAATTTTATGGATGTTTCATACTCGAACCTTCTTTTGCTTGCACTGAAACCGAAAGTCTAAAGTTCGTAACCTGAGTCTTGAGTAATACATTCTATGCCATTTATCTGTGATCACATAAAGAAACTTTTCTGAAAGGAACACATTCTTTAAAAGAGAAGAACCAACAATGCTTTTCTTTGCTTGAGAGAGAGAGAGAGAGAGAGAGAGAGAGAGAGAGAGAGAGAGAGAGAGAGAGAGAGAGAGGAGAGAGAGAGAGAGAGAAGCAAAGCGAAGGTCTCTGTGCAGAGCTGACCCTCCAAGGAACAGAAAATCTGCCTTAACAGATTACTTGGTACACACAGTAGAAAACAGTGACAGCCACAGACTGCCCGGCCCGCCTTCACACCCTGTCTTCAAGATCTCTCCTGACCACACTTCCAGACGGTTTGCGTCGCACGCCTAGCTGCCAATTACAGACTTTCCCTGCCACTGAAAGATGCGTGTAACAGGAACAGCCTTTGGCTACGAGTGAAGAAACACGGAAATTCGCTCAGGCGTCTACGAGTGCGTACCTAAGACGAGAAGAGATTATGAGATATCTGACATCTCTACACCGCTCCTCTTCCTTCCCCCGCCCCCACTTGCCAACCCCCTTTCCCCCGAGCCCCTCTCCTTCTCCCCCGCCCTCACCCAGGGAGGAAAGCGAACCTCGAGTGGCTCCCCCCCCCCTGGGTAGACCGCTACTGAGGGTCAAGACCTCCCTGGAGGGAGAGGGTGGGTGGGCGGCTGTCGCCCACAACAAAACAGGAAGCGGGATGGGTCTCCTGTCTCTCAAGTCTTGCGGACGGTCAGCCAGTAGGAAAGTGGAGTTCTCAACCTTCTCCATGACTGAGACAATCCCCCGTTCCTCCACGCTCCTCTTCCAGCCCTACCCAGAGGCGTAGGAGGAGAGAGAGAGAGAGAGAGAGAGAGAGAGAGAGAGAGAGAGAGGGAGAGAGAGAGAGAGGAGAGAGAGAGAGAGAGACGAGAGAGAGAGAGAGAGAGAGAGAGAGAGAGAGAGATATTCGGATGGTTATTCATTAATAGGCATTAGCCACTAATGAAGGTGTGTGTGAATATAATACGAAAGTAACAAAAAAGAAACGAAAAAAAAAAAAATTCAAGACAAGTAAGTCAAACAGTACATCGTAAAAATTAATATTAACATTAATGATTCTCATGAAATAGATATTTCTTGAGCTGAAATACCATCTATAGAAACAACGAGAAATGTCAAATGTTTCAGCAGAGGTGTGGAAGACATCAACAATATCAACTTGAATACGGAAGGCTGCGTATAATATTGATGTTTTAGGAATTAATCCCGAATATTCCTAAGAGCAGGGCAACAGAGAACAAAATGCATTTCATTCTCCTGAGATTCATTGCATGATGAACAAAGTGGGCCCTTATCAGACAGTCTTGGAAGGGAACCGATGACTATGGAAAGATGATATTTTAAGACTATAAGTAACCTTAACTCCACTCCCGATACCACGCAGCAACCTGGCACTCCCGCCCGCCACGCCATGACCCTAGCTATCAACAACGACTGTGGGCCCCTTACGCTGAAAGCAGCACCGTGTTCGCACATCAAGTCCCAAGCAAAGCATTTTGCGTTTATTTTTGGCACTTCTGTCAGTTAATCACAGACATGTGTATTGTAATTAATGCACAAAGTACGAAATCCGCTGCTAAGAAAGGGTATTTTAGAAGAAAACACGATTTCCAGCATGAAACACTGCAGTGCACCCTCCCCCACCTGATGAATGATTGCATACCATACGAACGCTTGCTTTACGCGCGTTCTATGAGAACCGCTCTGTGCGTGGCCTCCGTGATAACGTTTGTCACGGAGGCCATGGTCAGTGCCTATGTCCACACTATTCCTATCCTATCCTTTCTGGTCACTGTGAGAGAGAAATGAGAGAGAGAAAGCAAAGAAGAGCCCACATGCCCGCATTTATGGTGAATAACATCTTCCCCTCCGTGGGAACTTTGCTTAAAAGGCGCACGCTTGTTGGAACTAACTCTGAAATGGACAACACGTGTCGTGCGCGTAGCTATGGGAAAGATTGTGTAAGCTACATCCGCTAAGGAGCGAGCATTGCTGTTAGCTAACGTTTCAGCTGTTAGAGTAAGGGACTCACAAACGATTGCTGAACATCGACGGGCAGGAAGATCTTTGATCGTTTGATCGTGTGTCCTTGACAGTCGTCGTCTGTCAGATAGTTGATTTGATCGCGTCTGGAGAATGGGATTGGGCTTCATTTTGGTGAGCGAAAAGAATCTTGCAAAGCAAATGTATTTGAATGATACTTAAAAATAGAACGTGGTGGTGATAATTTTAAAACTTAAGGCGCCAAGAGCAAGTTTCTGATAGGAGACCACGATTGCGAGCAGAAAGTATAAAAGGGTTGACATGAACACTCAAGAGAGAACGGCTAAGGGTTTCCGAAATGGCGTACGCTTTTGTTATGGTTTTGAGAAAATACTGAAAACACGCAAAACAACAACAAGAACAACAAACAAAAACAACAAGAACAAGAACAAGAACAACAACAACAACAACAAGAAAAAATAACAACAACAAAAACGCAGCTGTATAGACGTATATCGATGATGATGATGATGATGATAATGATGATGCGATGATAATGGTCATAATGATAATAATGATGATGGTGATGATAGTAACAATAATAATGATGATGATGATGATGATGATGAGGAGGAGGAGGAGGAGGAGGAGGAGGAGGAGGAGGAGGAGGATGAACGATGATATGATGATAATCATGATGACAATAACAACAACAATAACAGAAGTAATAATAACAAAAATGATAATAACAACAACCATAACAATAACAATAAGACATCTAGGAGAGCCGCAAACTGACAACAGTGGGAAAACACCGTCAGCGATGTGTCTCTTCTCTACCAAGTGAAAACAAACTACCGCTTCTACCAAGTAATCAAAACTACCAGTACATGAATGCGGGCGTGGGTGCACGCGCATGTGTATACATTAGGAGGGTGAGGGAGGGCGGGAGAGGGGGGGGGGAGGTTCCCTCGGGCCATACTTTATAATAAATGACACTTAACTGGTCTGGTGCCTTCAAAGAGAGACAGAGTAATGTTAAAATCCGCCCCGGTAGAGATTTACTTCCTCAAACTAACAGACTTGCACAGAAGGGGGAGATGAGAGAGAGAACGCTTCTTCGGTGAGCGCTCTGTATATTATCTGTTCCTGCGATCGGCGCAGGTCAGTAAGAACAGCAAGACACAGCTGCTTCGCCTTGCCTCTGCGTGCGCGCTTGTGTGTGTGTGTGTGTGTGTGTGTGTGTGTGTGTGTGTGTGTGTGTGTGTTGTGTGTGTGTGCTTGCGTGCGTGAGTGCGTGTATGTATGTGTGTGTGCGTGGGTGTGTGTGTGTGCGCGCACGCGCGCTTGTGTTTGTGTGTGTGTATATGTGTGTGCGTGCGTGCGCGCGCGCGCACGTGTGTGTGCGTGCGCGTATGTGTGTGCGTATGTGTGTGTGCGTGCATGCGTACACACACACACACACATACGCACACACATACGCGCGCACGCACACACACACACACACACACACACACACACACACACACACACACACACACATGTCAAACTCAATTTCGTGCACAGCGAAACAGTTGGTCGCCCTGTCTTGCTTTGCTACACACCAGTTCAACATTGACTGGAGATATAGCCGGGCTCTAATTTCGCTGGGTCAACAGTAGCGGTCAGCGGGGGATGACAGGAA
>JADBJO010000074.1:790000-795000 GCA_016801955.1 Conus betulinus
TCAGTAACACTCTACACCCCCAGCACCACGGGTCGTTCAGACCATTCTCTCATTGTTCGAGTTAAAAAGTAAGCAAGCAAACAAACAAACCAGCTGAAATAAACCCAACCAACCAACCACCATACATCCGTAAAAAGAACCCCCCTGAATTTAACAATGACTGCACCATACTGGTGTCGTTTGCCTATCACTGGCCTCTGTAACCAAAGGGACGTCATACTTGTCTTTTTCCAATTGTAGGTAGTTCTAGGGTTAGTTCCCTTGATAATGTTTTACTGGTCGTGTTTGCTGCCCATGTTGTTGTTTGTTGTGTGTGTGTGTGTGTGTGTGTGTGTGTGTGTGTGTGTGTGTGTGTGTGTGTGTGTGTGTGTGTGTGTGCATGCGCGCGTGCGCTTGGTGTCATGTGATATAATACAATGTATGACTGAGTGTGCGTGTGCACACAATATAATTTGCTCTCTCTCTCTCTCTCTCTCTCTCTCTCTCTCTCTCTCTCTTAGTGTGCGTGCGCGCGCGCGCGCGCGTGTGTGTATGTATGTATGTATGTATGTGTGTGTGTGTGTGTGTGTGTGTGTGTGTGTGTGTGTGTGTGTGTGTGTGTGTGTGTGTGTGTAATTCTTCCATTTCTCCCCAGAAAACTCAAAAATTTTCAGTAGTATCAAACTATAGATGTTGCAAATTCGAAATGTATTCTGAAGGAGCCAAGATACAGTTGGATGGGTCTCAGTATAGTTCGTAGCTAATCATGCTGCTCCGAAACATGATGATGTCAGAATTCGTGGACAGCTGGAGCAGGTGTGAGCATTTGGAGCTGACACTGTCATCATCAGTATGTTTTGAGAACTTAACCGTTTGGCCGTTTAAACGCATGGAAATGCATCGGTCATTTTTGCAGTCTTCCTGTGTTTTGAATGCTGTTTCTGGCACTGGTAACCTTGATACTGCTGTGTCTGACATGAACAAGAGACATACCAAACGCTGCGCCTCTGAACATAGCGCACGCACGTACGCACACACACACACACACACACACACACACACACACACAACACACACACACACACCTGCATGATGCACGCACGCACGTACGCCCCAAACGCACGCACGCACACACACACCACACACACACACACACACACACACCACACACACACACACACACACACACACACACACAACTGAATATACCGTTTTTAACCACATACAAAACAGAAGATTCTTAGCCTGTCATTTTTCAATTGACAGTCATATTTTCTAAACTGGTTCTCACACGCTGGACAGTAATAGGAAAGCTCTCTCATCCATTTAAACTTTAGCGCGGTCATTTTATGCATGCATATCCAGACTGAACAATATTCAGCAACTTCGGACAGTCCTGCCTACTTCTCACTTCTGGAGTGACAGCACAGTACGATCATTTTTCATGAAACAGTACACTAGATATCGACCTCAAGCGCCTGCTTTGAAAGAAAGGCAGATTTGAACCATCAGCTCAGATGAACAATATTTCTGGACAGTCCTGCCTGTTTCAGGAGTGATCAGCACAGTTCATCAGTCATGAAACTAGTACAATAGAGTATCGGAGCCTCACAAGCGCCATACTTGACTACGAATACCAGATTTGATACCATCAGCAACATTATCTGGATAGACTAATGTTTTTACTACTATCGTCTACCAGTCTACACTGACATGCCTGAATACCAGTACTACTCCTACTACATCACTACTACTACTACTACTACGTATACTACTATCCTCTCACTCATCACTACTCTTAATCATCTACTCCTCTTCTCCCCTATTATCTCCCTCCTTCCTCCTCGCTACTGCTACTACGCGTGCTACTCCGTTATGATTTATCATCATCATCATTCACTCATGTCATCATCATCATCATTTTATTATTTTCGTTATCATTATTATTGTTGTTGTTGTTCAGTTAGTTTTATTATCATCATCAGGGTTGTTGAGTCAGTAGTAGTAGTAGTAGTAGTAGTAGGAGTCATCATCACCCAGTAGTAGTAAGTAGTAGTAGTAGGTAGTATCAGTATTATTAATATTATTACATATTATTATCATATGAGTCTCAGTATCATTAAATCATTATAATAATTATTATTACTATAACAGCGATAACTATCTATGAAACACCGCTGTGGCAAACATACCGCCAACTTAAACAGTAATATTCTAGATGAATTTTTATCTCTTGGTTATCAAAACCATCAAAACAGATTCGAGATCTGACACACACATCCTAAAAAAAATGAAAATAAAAAAGAAGCAAACTGGAAAACGTGTGTGATATGATATGAACAGAACGGAATGCTACTGTCAATATGCTCGCAATACGTAGAGATCTAACACAGAAATAAAAAAAAAAAGAAGAAATCAAACTGGAAAACATGTTACATAAACAATCGTTATGCGACCATACATGCCGTGTGATATCATGTGCACAGAACTTAATGCCACTGTCAATATGTTGGCAATACATTGAGAAACAGTGACATCATCACATGATATCATATCATGCATCATAACATGATATCACATCATATAATATCATATCATATCATATGTCATATCATGTATCATGTCATGTCATATCAGGTCATAAATATCAGATCATAAATATCATATCACATCACGGTCGTTTTACTCACGTTAACAGTTACGGAAATATACAGCAACATACTAGTTTCATAAGCTGTTTTCATTGGAAAACTGCTATTTCCCTTCAGAAAAAAACCCAAAAAAAACAGAGGTAAGCTGTTATTCCTTAGGATCATAACTGTTTTCCTCACGATCATAGCTGTGTTGCCTCTATTCTATATAAAAAAAAAAATCATAAGTGTTTTTTCCTATTTTCTTCAAAGAAAACATGTATTGTTGGTGTTGTCCCCAAGGATTACAACGGTTTTTTCTCCACTCGCGAGGAAAAAAAAAATGTTACTGTCCATAAGGAAAACAACAAAAATAGAAAAACAGTTCTGATCCGCGGGATCGCGCCTATTTTTCCCAATGTTCCGACCCCATTTACGCTTGGTTTGATAAGTAGCGATCATAGGTGTTTTCCCTGCTAACATTTTACTGGCGATAATACCTGTCTTCTTCAGGAAAACAAAGATAACCGTAACTGTCCCAAGGAGAACAAGAAAACGATTGTTATCCTTAGGGAAAACAGGGAACACAACAACTATGACCTCCAAGAAAATGCTTGTCATCCTCAGGATAACTGTCTTCCCTCTTTTCGCTCATGTCCTCGGTGATAATAGCTGTTTCTCGGAAGAAAACGACTATTATCGCCTTTAGACGCGAATACGCTGCTTTAAACATAAAAGTCACGATCATTCAGCCACAGTGGCTGCACGCCAAGAATTAATGCGCCAAGGCCTTGCTTAAGGAGTCGAGTATTTATAGACTGGCGTAATTAGATCTGTTTGTTCCTTTGTTTGTTATGTTGTTTGTTTGTTTGTTTGTTTTTAAGAATTGTTGTTGTGTCTGAAAGTTGAATATTCTCATTTTCTTTCACATGGCAATCAAGGTATATGTCAGGCGGTTCCAAGCAGACAGATGAAAGTCAATGGAATGGGACTATTCGGGGCGCTTTGAGCTAGCGCCAAGATGGGGTCACGGGTGAGTGCAAAGGCCTGAAAAATGTGTGTCAGCTAAGGGGGAGGTCATGTATTTGAAGATTATGATTTCATCGGTGAAAATCCTCAAATTAAGGGAAATGATTGGGCAGGGAGTTGTTCTTTTGACCAATTATCAGTTTAACATCAAATGCTGGCTAAAATTTATGGAAGGCCTCAAAACGCTTACATGGATTATATAATGTTTTAGTGCAAAATCTAAATTGTGGCGTGTGGCCGGTGCGCTAGCGCAAAATAAGGACTAGTTGTCGTCGCTCTCTGCATACTTGGTCCAGCCATACAAACATGACTTTCCGCCCACCTACTTGACAAACGAGACGTGTAAACGTGTCAGTAAGCAACTGAAAGACGTTGATCGCTTCGCTGTCACGTTCTCAAGGGCGGTCACAGCAGCACTGGCTGTTCAACGTCAATTAATTAGAAGCGTGACACCCGGGTGCGCGGTCGTGTTGGTTGGTGACTGACTTCAGGGGAGATAATTATCGCCTCCAGCGGCGCCTGGTTCGTCTGCATGTGGCGGGGAGACTGGGGTGCAGGGAGAGAGGGAAGGAGGGGCAGTCAGTCTTCTTGCTGCTGCTGCTGCTGCTGCTGCTGCTGCTGCTGCTGCTGCCACCGCCGCTGCTGATGCCAGGGTCTTGGGTTTCTGTGTTAATGACAGCGCGGGGATGGACAAGTCAGATGCTTGCTGTGGTTCTTTTCATTACCTGAAGAAAAAGTCGCGCTCTCCTTTCTCTGTCTGTCTGTGTCAGTCATTATGCCTGTCTTCTTCTTGTCTGTCTTTCTGTCTGTGTCTGTCAGCCTTTGCCTGTCGCTGTCAGTCTGTCTGTCTGTCCTGTCTGTCTGTCTCTGTGTCTCTGTCACACACACACACACACACACACACACACACACACACACACACACACACACACACGCACGCACGCACGCACGCGCGCGCGCACACACACACACACACACACACACACACACACACACACACACACACACACACACACATGCACACAAGATCATGACATGAACAGCCCCTTTATTTCCATTCTTTTCCCCATAAAAAGTCTATTCCAAGCGTTCCCTCACTAAAATACGTATGAAATTTTGCAAGAATCATTTAGGTCTACACAAAAAGGCAGTGAATCTCCCCCCCCCCCCCCCCCCCCCCCCCCCCCGTTAGCAGAACTTGGTCGTTTCTCAATCAGCCTGCAAATAATATGCTACAGACTAGGGGTTCTGGTTACACATAACAAGAGCAGGTACAATGTCCTATCTCAGTCATATAGCTACATGCTTAACAGTAGATTAATCTAACACTCCATGGCTAGAATTTATCCGAACTGTTCTACA
>JADBJO010000074.1:807500-817093 GCA_016801955.1 Conus betulinus
ACATAGATATGGAATGGAAGCGAGGCTGCCTGGAGGGGAGACAATGGCCTTGAAAAACAACAACAATCATCATCATCATCATCATCATCATCATCATCATCATCATCGTGATAATGACACATAGAATACTACTGTTACTATTATGATTAATAATGGTGATAGTATGATCATATAATAATAATAATAGCAAAGATGATAGTAGTGAATGTAGTAATCATAGTAACGATACTGACAAAAGAGCGAGGAGAGGTGTTAGAGGACAGTTAAGTAATCTCGTTATTTGATGATGATATCATATATAACGATATAATGATACTGACAAAGATGATAAAAGTATAAGCATAATTCACTGGCCAGGTTTTTTTTTTTTATCCAACCGGATGACCGGAATGTTGAGCACCTGTCTTTACTGCATACAGTTGCCATTTCATGTCGTAACTGTTCCAGGTCATTGTGTGCGTGATGTATGATTTTACTTCCTGACTGTAAAGGATACAACATTTCTTGGTTCAGGTTTGTTACACAACAGCTCCAAATATCCATCCGTTAATATAGTTTTCGAATACATCAGAATAAATGTGTGTATAAGCTCCTGATCATATTACACTTTCAAACCAGGCTACGCCATGAAACGAAGCATTGTGAGACAAAATGCAGTGAGAAACATGAAAGAATGGGAAACGTGTTTAACTCACGGGGTGGACTGTATGATTAAATGTTACACCTAACCCACATGGTGAGCAAGGAGTTTGACAAATCAGATGGAATGCACACAAAGCTCAGCAGAACGGCAGACGTGGTAAGAACGCAAGCAAAACGTTTAGCTTCGGGCGGCGCACAACCCACGGTCAATATACGACCGCTTATTCTAAGGGTCTGCGTAGATTTTGGTGTACACAAGACCATTTGCCCTGATGACTACAGTATCCCTGACGTCAGTCTGTTGTCTATCCACCTTTGCAAGAAGCTTCCATTCTGATGTTGAGGACTGTTTCTGATGCAACTACTACTCATAGTTTTATATCACACACACACACACACACACACACACACACACACACCACCACCACCACCACCACCACCACCAAAACTAATCTAAAAACTATTTTTGCTAGTAGTAATTTCCCTGTGCCTCCTCCACGTGCGCGTTTGTGGAAATGGTATGTTGTGGTGAGATGAGAGTGTGTGTGTGTGTGTGTGTGTGTGTGTGTGTGTGTGTGTTTGCAGGGAAGCAGGGGGGGGGGGGGGAGGGGACTTAGCCATTTGCATGAGTGTGCCTAGGTAGGAAAGATTGAGAGATCTCGTGCGCGCGCGTGCACGTTGATCTTTGTGTGTGGTTGTGTGCGTGAAAAGAGATTCTGTATACATGTATGTCTCTTGCTATTGCAAAGCGTTTTTGAAATTTCGGAAAGCGCTAAACAATTATCATATCCTCCTTCTCCTCATCCTTATTTTCAATCATTGATTCATCATCATCGTCATCATCATCATCATCATCATAATCATCATCATCATCATCATCGTCGTATTCGTCGTCGTCATCATCAGTACTATTATCGTTGCTATTATTATTATTACTATCATTATTATTATTGTTGCCATGTTATCATTACCGTTATTACCTGTATTACTATTATCATCATTATTATCATACTTATTATTTATTATTAGTATTTTCATTATTATTACTATTATTATCCTAAAGCTTGTCCATAATCACTGCAGAAATAGGTGTACTTTCCAATATTTATATTACTATAGACTGGAATTGTTTCCCCCTTTTTTTTCCCCATTTGACTGGTCGTCTTAAAGCAGATTCACTTTTGTACACAATCTGTATGACTCCAGACGCCCAGCGTTGCTATACGCCCAGCACGGCCCGGATGGCTGTGGAGCGCTCAACAGAATGGGAGTTTGGGTCAGCTGTGTAAACGAAGAGCTGTAAATGTGGTCTGAACAGGGACTCTGTGGAGCGCTCACAGAGAACACTCTTATTTTATTGATTATGAGTCCAGAATTCATCTGTTACAGGTGAATTGCTTTTCTGCAGACAGACTCGCAATAATCTGTCAATTCAAGGGCGTTAATCATGTCATTGCGTTTTTTAAATATTAAAATTTACAGTGATACTGATCTGAAATCATGTGGAGGTCATTGGTAAGCACACATGTACAACTGCCACAAGATATCGTCAACTAAACTTCAAAATCTTTTTAAGTTCTTGAAAAAGTAAGTTGATTTACATTGCTGTTACCAGCACATACATTACCTAGTTCAAATCAGGTACCATTGGAATAGGCTGTCTTCTTTTGCATAAATTTTCTGTTTTATCTCGTCAACAAAATGTTTGGCGACTAGAATGACTTCTTCCTTGACTTAGTTCACTGTGAAAGATAATCCCTCTACATTAATATTCGTTCACTGCGAAAAATAGTCCCTCTCCATTGGTTTTTCCAATACCGTCAAATCAAGACTAGTAATGTGAACCTTCTGTGAACATAACATGTCAAAACTCCTCTTCAAGTACCAAATACTAACAACCGTGTAAGTTCACGTTTTAAGCCTCTGACCTTTAGCGATATGGCACAAACCATTTTCATGTCGCAACGTTCAAAAACACAGAGCTTTGCGTATCAGTAAACGTAGCTGCAAACACCAAAACTGAACGTGCCGGCGCATATTCGCCAAGCGGTAAAAGTCATAGGCAGTTCTTTCTCGAAGTCCCTGGACCGTTTGCCCACTCATCACTGTTGGACAGAGAAGAACTGTCAAACTGTCAACGCCAGTTCTCGACAGTTATCGATCTGGATCGAGTCATTAGGTCGCTGTAAAAAGTCAGTGCTTGCTGGTACCCTGCCATCAATTTTCTCGTTCGTTCTTAAAGGCTTAGATCGTTAATAAAGTCACTGGCGTGTCCCATGTCAGATAATGAATCATAGTTCTGAATTACTTTATACTTGCTGAGAGTTCCAGAATTTTGAACATAATCCCTGTGTTGTGAGTTTGAACATCTTGTGATTAAAGCCATTACACATGTTTTTATTTCACAAGAGCAGGCCTGTTAAGACCGATATTTCCCAAGGGTACTCTCGTCTTTATCTTTTAAAATGACTGCTCCGATTTGTTGCTCCTTTGCTTAACTGAAAATGATTCCATGGCATTTTCAGTTACAGACGTGTGAATTGCTGGAAACAAAAAGAGGATGAAGGGGAAAGGAAGGGGAGTGAGGTGGGTGGGTAGGGGATCGCTGGGTAGGTGATGTGCATATATTATAATGTAGGATTTGATTCACTGTTGTTATTCATTTTATTTGAACTTTTTAGTTTAGCTCTCTGTTTCTCCGCCACGATTCCTGTTTCAGAGACTGATATTTTCTATAGCGTTTTAAAGTAGGACACACACACACACACACACACACACACACACACACAGAGTCCATACGCTTTCCTACTCCTCTCTGAAAGTGTCGGGGGAGAGGGAACAGAAGTACGTATTGATCCGTCAGATCACGACAACTGCCAACAACGTGGAGATATACTGACCAAAGAAGGCCGCGCTGGACTCTTGATGCTGAGAGGACGGCAGACATCGCGCGCGCTTCATTGCTGTCTTCATGTTGCACGTGCTCGTGTACATCTTTAAGTACCACTTCACGCGTGCGTGTCGAACATAAAGAACGACCTATGCGCGCACCTCCCCACTTCTCCAGGGTAATCTTGGCAGTTGGGAGGCGTTGCGTCCTCTGTGTGAATTGTGGCGCATATTGAAAGACATTTTTTTTCTTTCCTTTTTTTATTTTATTTTATTATTTTTTTTTTTACTTGAGTTAGAAGTGTGCTTTGATTTTCTTTTTTGTTGACTGGAAGTCGAGCGAAATTCAGAAGGTAAAAAAAAAAAATAAAAAAAAAAAAAAAAAAAAGAAAAAAAAAAGTAAACCGGATTCAAAGTGTTGTTTTGTGTTGCTTCTGAAGGTTGGCGATTCGAAACATTCCCTGATTTTGAGCAGAAAGTTGGTGAGTCGGAACAGAACTGTCTGTCTGGTGATTGTAAACCGAAACTTCGTTACTTAGAACAGATCTGTTTGTCAGTGATAAATGTAATAATTGCAAATACAAGGTTGGGCGACTCAGAACAGAACGTTTTGTTAGTGATAATTGTAAATACAAGGGTGGGAGACTCAGAGTAAACCTGTTTATCAGTGTTGGTTGTAAGGTTGGTGACTCAAAACAGACGTGTTTGTCAACGGTGATTGTGAACAGAAGACTGAGGACCTAGAACAGATCTGTTTGTCTGTGGTGACAGTGTATAGAGGGCTGGTGACACAAAAAGGTTTACATCAGTGATGATTGTAAACAGAAAGTTGGGGACTGAGAACAGACCTATTTGTCGGTTGTGATTATATACTGAAGGTTAACTTAGAACAGACCTTTTGGTCGGTGGTAATTTCGCACAGAAGCTTGTTGACTCAAAACAGACCTGTCTGTCAGCGGTCTTGTAAACAAGAAGGTTGGGGACTCAGTATACAGACATGTTTGTCAGTGGCAATTGTAAACAGAAGGCAAGGTCTCAAAGCAGATATGTCCAGCAGTGGTGATTGTTAACAGAAGGTCGGAGACTCAAAACAGACCTGATCATCAGTGGTGATTGTAAACAGAAGGTAGGGGACTCAAAAAGACCTGATCATCAGTGGTGATTGTAAACAGAAGGTAAGACACTCACAACAAATCTGTTTGTCAATGGCGATTGTACACAAAAGGTTGCCAACTCAGAACAGATCTGTTTCTCTGTGGTGACTGTAAACAGAACATTTGAGACTCGAAACAAACCCGTTTGTCTGTGGTGATTGTAAATAGAAGGTTTAGGGGGTCAAAAAACAGACCTGTTCATCAGTATCGATTGTAATCAGAAGGTATAGGACTCGCACTCAAAACAGATCTGTTCATTAGTATCGATTGCAAACAGAAGGTATGGGGACTCAACCTCAAAACAGATCTGTTCATGATTATTGATCGCAAACAAAAGGTAGGGGATTTGAGACAGATCTGTTCCTCAGTAGAGGTTGTAAACAGGAGGTAGGGGATTGAAAACAGATCTGTTTGTTGATGGTGTAGATAGAAAGCTGGTGGCTCAGAACAAATGTTTTTTGTGCCAAATATGAACGGAAAAGCTAGGGACTTGAACAGCTGTGTTTGTGCTGGTTCTGATAAGGGACACAACGTAGATATGCTGGTTCTGATAAGGGACTCAAAGTAGACGTGTTTGTGCTATTGACGCGAAGACGTTTGGTGATTTGAAACTGCTGTATTCGTTCCGATTGTGAACAGAAGGTGTATCCGATTTTTAACAGAAGGCTGCTGACGTTAAAAAAACTGTATTTACGCCGATTTTGAATGAAATGTTTGTGCTCTGACTAGGCACGGTTTACTCCTGAAGAAACAAAACTGTCCTGAAGGTAATTGATACTCTGTGTGGGTGTAGAGTTTTTTCCCTTCTCCTTCTTTCTCTATCTAATTGGTGTAAATGAACTCAATTAGTGAAATCTTACGTATGAAAGGGAACCTTCTATGAGACAGGGAACAGTAATCAGCAGGTAACTAATAAGTAGGGTAATTATTGCTATTATAATGAGATACGTACACGCCCATAAGTTGTAGCCGTGTAAGTATCTCATCATGTGAGCTAGAGGTACTCTACTTCTTCGTTACATATCATGTACAGTTTGTAAAATCTCGAATTTTTGCGATAGTGAAACTATGTTCTTAAACACACACACACACACACACACACACACACACACACACACACACACACACACAGAGAGAGAGAGAGAGAGAGAGAGAGACAAACAGACAGACAGACAGACAGACAGACAGACAGACAGACAGACAGACAGAGAGTTCGTGTATAACGGAACAAAAGAGGAAAGCAACAAGAAATAAGGAATCCCTAGTGTAAACAACGCAAGAAAGTTGTCAAGAAAGTTGTCTTAAAAGCAGTATTGAATGAACCGAGGATGAGTAGAGTGAAGAAGAGAAGGGGCTGAGTTGGGAGAGAGAGAGAGAGAGAGAGAGAGAGAGAGAGAGAGAGAGAGAGAGAGAGAGAGTATAATGTGGAGACAATTGTAGAGGGATGGAGGATGGTGATAACCTACACAGTAACTGTCATTCATTTAGAACACAAGGAAATCATTGGGATAAATCGATTCATCCGTTGCAAAGATTCTCCATTAATTATGCTGTCAATCTTGATTGAATTTCGACTGCCGGCGAGTCTCATCACGTGTAGCAGTGCTGACAACAGCTGCCCATCAATGGTCTGTTACAAAGACACAACCTGCAATACGCTGGTGTCTAAATACACGTAGGAAAGACAACACAACAATAACAACAACAAACGCAACAATAACAACAACAACACAAACCCACAAACAAACACAATGAAAACATCCAAGCATTTCCCATGACTCCCAAAAGAAAGATGCATACACGTCCTTTCCATTTCAAAGTAAATTCATACTATAGTTACAATACAATCAAGAACATAGTATTACACAGAAATAAGCTGAATTGTGTTGCAAATCGCGTCGGCGATCGCTCTGGTTTCCGAATCAGGGCTCTAGATAAGTGTAGAGAAGTAAGTAAGTAAGTCACGGAGCAGTAGAGCAGCACCATTTAAAAGGACATGTCTGTCATTTACAAATCTTGTTAAACTGTTCTTCTGTGCTGCATTGGCAAGTAAAGATTCCTATCAATATTGAATGTAGAAACATTGTAGCTCATTATCACTTTCTGCAACTCGATCTTGAATATTAAACAGAATGCTTTGAAAAGCACATCATCAGGCTGGCACAGTTGTATCTAACATCTAAAGATAAATGACATACTGCATACTATATTGCCTGTGTCATTACTCATCCACACCTGTCCTACACTGTATGAAATTCTACTACAACATTTTCATTTTTCTAAGGAGGACCCAACCTTTTTTATTTGTAAACAAGTCGCAAAAATGTTCGACCGAATCCACAGCTTTCTTGCGAAAACATATTCTGTTGAATGGCTTGCACCCATTAAATTTCAACAATGTTCGTTGCGATGATTCTGTGAATAATGCAGACGTCACTAACTGAACTTAACATTTTGAATTTTACATTCGTCTTGTCAAAGTGTTTCACTGTTATGAAGATATACATACATATATATATATATATATATATATATATATATATATATATATATATATATATATATATATATCTGTTGTTTGTAGTTTCAAATATTCTGACCCACGAGAGTATATGAGTAAACATGTATTTTCGTATATAGGAAAAGTTCAGTCCAACTTGCTTTATGGTGTTAGCAGATACTTTCTTTTTACGTTGTCTTGCTTCCATTCCTCACATAAAAACACACTCGTTGAAGATTGTGTATAACAGGATTGGATAGGATTCGTTAGCAGAATCCAAAGTTATCGAATGATTTTTTTTTTCTTTTTCTTTTTTTTCTGTTTTCTGATTGCTTTTTTTTAACAGAGCAAGAGCGTTCAAGGCATTTATTCTATCATTTGGTGCAAGGAGCCTTTGGACTATATTTCACTTAATGTTTTAATACCTAAATATTCATCTTCATAATTAGTAATTTTGTATATATCCAGCCTAAGAGTAAACCACACTCCCACTTCTTTTTTGGATTTTAGAAGGATTCCATATCTCGTTAAGGTCAGGAAAATATGCTGCATGAGAACTCCCTAAACACACAACTTGCATTTTTTTATTGTTCGTAAAGAAATCTTAAATAAATGCTAGCGAACCGCCAAGGGAAACGTGGACAAACGAGTCACAAGACAAAACATTTTGTTTTGTCTCGTGACTCGTTTGTCCACGTTTCTCTTGGCGGTTTCCTAACATTTATTTAAGATCTGTTTAGATTTCCGCCTTCAGTCGTCTCACTTTGCAACTTGTTCATAAAGATCTTTTAAATGTGCAAAGATTGTTATCCATGTTTAATGGCCTTTCAAATTTATTTTTGTCTTCTCTCTTTTTTCATCTGTTGGCGAACTGTTTTGTCTTCCAACCCACTAACAGAAATACATGCCATTTCTTTATCGTTCTTCAAAGTTATAGCCAAAATGTAACGCAAAGATTAAATAACTTAGGTGAAATAAGATGTTCTTGTCCGCATCCTCTGCCAATCCTGAAGCATCCTGTGGTGTCGCTACTCAAGATGATTAATGTCATATTTTCATACAAAATATGTATATTCCTGTAATAAACCCTGTTTAATAAATCTTTATTATTTCAAAACTGTGAGCATAAATTAATGTCCAGCTAAGGGAATCAAAAAGCTTTCTTGGAGTCAATCAGAAGTAATAGACTCGGCACCTTTTCTTTTAACATTTGGGTATTAAATTAAATCATCCATTAAAATAGCTCCAAATCATCAGTTATTCATGAAACCTGTCTGATTTTTGCGTGTTAGTTTTGGTAGAATATCACTAATTTTGTGTTTGAGATGCAAGAAAAAGCTAATCGTATGCATTACATCAAGAAAAATATATCGGACGCAAATTATTAATGAATCATTTTTTTTTTTAAACTGATGTGGATAAAGGGACCAGATCTGACCGAGGTACAAAATGTTTTCTATCCCGAGTTTTCTTTCAATTATCTCTTAGTTTTGATCTCGGTGTGTATTTTTTTTTTTTTTTTACTTCGCCTATTCATTCACCCATCACTTTTAGTGGAAGGACGTTAAAATGAAGAAGAAGAACACACACACACACACACACACACACACCACACACACACACACACACACACACACACACACACAACCCCACTTTCCACCCTCTCTCTGTCTTTGTCTCTGTCTCTGTCTGTCTGTCTGTCTGTTCTGTCTGTCTCTCTCTCTCTCTCTCTCTCTCTCTCTCTCTCTCTCTCTCTCTCTCTCTCTCTTCCGTTTCTTCCGCGCGCCCCAAGTACGTGTGCGCATGTATTTATTACTGACTGCGTTGTGCAGAATCAAAATTTGCATAGGTAAGAGCGAATTCATAGTAAACACTACAATCCTAAGCCCTCATGTCAATTTTACTGTGGGATCAATATTCAGAAGGGCAGGGGAAGGTGGAGAAGTATGACCCGATGTCCTAATGCCGAATCCGTTGTGGAATTAAAATTCCCATAACTTGAACTTGAACTATACATTGTTTGAGGTCTTCTATGAAGTCCTGTTCATCGATCCGTGTGGGTTATACGGCTAGTATACTAGCATACCATGGGCAAAAGCAATTTAATTACTGCAACACTTGGTACCAATGTCGTTATGGAATCCAAATTGCTATATGCAAGGGCATGTGTTTCGATGCCTTAGGGCCGCAGGAACGTTAAAAAACCATGGATCCTCGTTGGGTCCATGAGTTTACTGATGCATCCAGTGCCGGCGAGTTTCAACCAGAGCCCTAACAACGCACTGTGAGAATGGGGATGTTTTGTATTGTGCTGTTTTATATCTGTTTGCATATCTTCATCCTGACTACAGGGGGGAGGGAGGGAAGAGAGGGAGAGAGAGAGAGGAGAGAGAGAGATAGAGGAGAGA
>JADBJO010000074.1:834883-837383 GCA_016801955.1 Conus betulinus
TTCCACTCAACCTCCAGTCCAAGAATCTCTCCAGATAACACGGAAGAATTCTCCTCGGGTCTTTAGTGGCAGAGGTAGCTTTTTTCCTATTGGTCACCGGAACTGCTGCTCTTCTAAGTTTAGCTAGCTCCGGGCCCAAGGGCAGGACACCATTTGCGACTGTCTAGTGTAAGACAGTGAACACGTGCAATTTGAAAGTGTTTCAACATAGTTCGAGGGTGTACGCCGACAATTTAAAAGCTGAGAGAGTTGATCGATTTTCTTGTCAAAGTTTAATACTCGTTTGTTTTTTGTTTTTTTTTTTATGAAGAAAATGGTCATGTCATACCGGTGTTATTTATTTCACTTCGTTCACACTAGCAGTTAAGGCATAGGCAGTAATTATTTGACATAGCTGATACCCATCAAAACTACAGAAAAAGAATAGCATCTGCAAAATGGTATTTGCATCTGTTTTGGAGCTTGTATTGCCTTTCATCATTACCATCACTCGAATCCATGTTCAGAAACTGGAGAACGAAGGAATCTTACATATTTACGCTTAAAAAAAAAAAAACAACTTTTGATAACAGTGAATCTACTTGACATTTCGAATCTGGTTTTGAGCATCATTCAGCTTAAAACAAAAAAAGCAGATTTCATTTATATTCGAGGATAATTCTATCAAAGTCAGTAGTCTTATCGATCCTTTTCGTAACATAGGTATGATAGATTGAGCGTCAAGTCACACAACTTTCAGTCAAAGTAACAAGGTAGTAATCGATATACATTTGTAACTAGAAACTCTACGTTTTGTCCACAATTCCTACGAATGAAGAATAAAAAGACAAAAATCAACGAATACGATTTGTTAAACCTGAACCAGTCCTTCTCTCCACCCTTTTGTGTTGTTTTATTACATTTCCCTTCCCAACATTATTTATTGTTCTATTTATGTCCATGGTTCAGAGACGGGAGAAAATAGAGGGGAGGGGGGAGGGGGGGGGGGGGGGGGGGGGATTGTGATGGTGGTGGTGTGTGTTGTGGTGGTGGTGGTGGATGTAGATGAGGAAACACTGGAGGCTGGGACGACAGTTCACTTCCTAGCGTTCATTACGGTCACCCAGGAAGGAGATACTGATTATGATTGTCCAAATGCAGCTTTTTTTTTCAGAAGTTCGTCGGGTTCAACAGTTACAACGCATAGAAGATGATATTGCTGTTCCTGATGCAAATATCTTTTGTGCTGAACCTAAACAAATGAAACGACCGGTAATGGAAAAAAAAAACCGGAGAAAGAATCACCAATCCCACACGTTGACGGATTTTGGCGCAGAAACAATGTAATGAACAAATGGGTCTCTCTCTGTGCCTCTGTCTGTCTGTCTCTCTCTCTGACTTAACATCTCTCTCTCTCTCTCTCTCTCCTCTCTCTCTCTCTCTCTCTCTCTCTCTCCTGTCTGTCTGTTGTGTGTGTGTGTGTGTGTGTGTGTGTGTGTGTGTGTGTGTGTGTGTGTGTACGAGAGAGAGAGAGAGAGAGAGAGAGAGAGAGAGAGAGAGAGAGCCCAAACAAAGAATTTAACCTTTTTGTTTCTTTAAATATCCCCCACCCCCCCCCTCCTCCCTCCTATATCTCTCCTACCTCTGTAGAACAGTTCTGGGAGTACATGAAATTTTTATGTAACAATAGAAGAGAGTTTACATCAAAATCAACGGATGTGTTTAGTCATCATAAAAAAGAAAAAGAGACATCAAATTCTAATGGAGAACCAAACGGCAAAATGAGAAAGACCAAAAATCTCTCCTGTCGTACGAAATCGCTCTTTGGGCAAAAAGCACGTTTACGAAAACTGCGCGTTGTTAGGTTAACTGACGAGGAGGGATTTGTTTTCCTCAGTAATATTTACAGATCGATCAGAAACTTCTATAAAAAAAAAAAAGAAGATAAGTGCGTATTTTGCCAAACAGGGACCATTCATAATCTATTCACGGGGGCCGGAATAGCTCAGTTGGTAGAGCGCCGGACTCGTAATCCAAGGGTTGCGGGTTCGAATCTCCGCCGGCCCGTTTCGGTACAGGAGGGATTTTTTCCCCTCGGAGTTAACATTAGTTCCGACTCCATTTCTCATACAGTCCTTCGAATGAGACTATAAGCCGAGGTTCTGTGTGTGAACGCGCGCATAACACCTTGCACACACGTAAAATCCCATCACCAACTTTTGGAAGTGAAGGCCAGTTCGGCTGTTGGTATGGATGACACGTTACACATAGCATGCACCTTCCCCAAAGATTGAGTATGGCTGCTGCCTTAATGGCGGGATAGAAAAAAACGGTAATAACACACAAAATTCCACTGCCTTTGTTGGGTAGATGGGATTAATACTTACCTGTCCATATAGGAGTGTCTGCAGGAGTATCAGTCTGTATACGCAGAAGAAGAAGAAGAAGAAGAAGAAGAAGAAGAATCTATTCTGGAACTGTGATGGTAAGCCGCCGCGTCATTGGGTGTAGATCGTCGCCC
>JADBJO010000074.1:847383-852383 GCA_016801955.1 Conus betulinus
AGCTTGATGGTGACCTTGGCAGAATTGATGGTAGCAAAATAGTAGAGGTTGACCTTGAATGGTAACCTTGGTAAAATAGCAGAGGGTTGGCCAGATGGTGACCTCGGTAACATAGGAAAGGGATGACCTTGATTGTGACCTTGATAAAATAGCAGAGAGTTGGCCTTGATAGTGACCTTGGTAAAATAGCAGAGCGTTGGCCTTGATGGTGACCTTGGTAAAATAGCAGAAGGTTCACTTTGCCTGTAATGTGTCAACTTTGGATGGAAGCAACAGAATTTTAGACCCGTCATCGGAGTCTCACGCTGAATCGTGTCCCTCCTAACCGCTGACTCCCACCTCCAGCCTCACCTTCTACTGTCCGCAAGTGCTTCACTGTTTGTTTGTTTGTTTTTCTGAGAGATAGTCTTTGAGGTGAGAAACAAACAAACAACAACGGCTAAATACTTTAGACATCCTTCATTCTTCAATTTGATTTTGTTAATGACTCGACAGATAAGAAATCAGTGAAACAGCTGGCTGCGTATTTGTACAGAGGATTTAAACGAAGAAATTCTGTAACCTTCTCGATTGGTTATGGATTATGCAAGGCTCTTTTTGGTAATGGATTATGCAACGTTATTTTACGTGTATCCCACTTCTAAGGGGCCAAGGCTTTTACGAATAAACATTTTTGTCTTTCTCTTGTCTTTTAAAAATTTTTTCATTATTGCCTTGCATTCTACATTTTCAGCTGTTTTTTTTTTCTCTCTCTGTTCTTTAAGATTCGTACACGAGGTATAAAATCCAACCTAAATGAAAAGCAAAAGAAATAAGATCAAACAAAAAGAAATAAAATGAAACAAAGTCACACAAGATAGTTGCGATGCAATAGGTTTTTTTTTTTTTTTTTTTTTTTTATGGAACCAGTGTCTCTGGCAGCTTGCGTGCGGCAAACACATTAACTCTGTGGCAGCCTTCCTTCCTCGGTGGTGATGACGGTTGTCAGCGCCATTTGGGGCATGACGGCGACTAAAGAGCACTGCCCACACGTCCTCCAAATTGGCCGTTGTCATCAGCAGTCTGATGGACCAGAGCGGAGCCTTCGTTAGCTAACGAACCTCCCAGCTCCTGAGAATTCAAAAGGCAGCTTTCCGGCACCTAGTCCTCGTTAACTACTACCCCCCTCCCTCCCCTTCCCTTCCCCACCCCGTCACCAGTCCTCTTCTTCACCCCTCACCCCCTCTACACACACACACCGTCGTTTTTTCATGTTCGACGGTCGTAGTAGTAGTTTTGATGTTGAGGCGCTCATTAGTAGCGTTGGTCGGTCGGTTTGTTGTCTGTTATGTTCTGATTAGCGTTAGTAAGCTGTTCATGTTTTTTTTGTTTTGTTTTGTTTTGTTTTTGTTTTCGATTTTTTTTTTGGAAGAGGGAGGGGGTAAGCGAGCTATTGTGTATAGTAGCGCTGGTTGGTTGTCTGTTATGTTCTGATAAGCATTAGTAGTTGATCATGGTTTTTTGTTTGTTTGTTTGGTTTTTTTTTTTTTGTTTCTTGTTTAGAGAGATGGGACAGGAAAGTATTTGCGTATACAATATCTGTTTGTAATTCGGAATCTATTATTCGCTGGTATAAGCAGGAATGGGGCTTTGCTTAGGTGCGTAGAAACGGAGCGTGTTATTCGTTCGTACAAGCAAACCCCCCCCCCATTCCTGTTTATACCAGCGAATAATAGATTACGAATTACAAACAGATTCATAATCTAAAGAAAACCTCATTCTCCTCCCGGAGTGGGGGTAGGGTGGGGGTGGGGGGCAATATATAAGCAACTGAATAAAAAAAAAAAGTATACAAATAAACCAACAAACAAATAAAACGAAGTTACGTATCGCAATGCTGTACAGTTCTCTTGCTCCTCTCTCTACTCATTTACAAGAAAGGAGTTTGTCGTATTCGGAAAGGCCCCCCCACCCCACCCCACCCACCCCCACCCCCGCTCCGCCTTCTAAGCCCCCTCCTATTCCAGACTCGACCCCCCACTCCCTACGCCCACGCCCCCTGCCGGCGGTTGTAGGTTTCGTTTGTATAATGATGGAATTTCCACTTTGGGCTCAGACTGTCAGTTTGTTTGTTTTGCTCCCGCCAGAGTTGAGGTTAGGCGCATTAACCTGCTATGCTACTCACATTAGCCACCAAGACTGCGGCTGTCTTGAAAAACCTTCACGGGGTGGTGGTTTGTTTAGACAGACAGATAGACTGATAGGTAGACAGACAGACAGACAGATAGGTAGGTAGAGAGACAGGCAGACAGGTAAATAGATTGACAGACAGACGGATAGGTAGATAGATAGATAGACAGATAAGTAGATAGATAGATATAGATAGTATAGATAAATAGATAGAGAGATAGGTAAATAGACAGATGGGTATATGTACATACGAAGATATAGATCTCTCTCTCTCTCTTATGTCTGTTGTATATATATTATATATATATATATATATATATATATAGAGAGAGAGAGAGAGAGAGAGAGAGGGAGGAGAGAGATGGAGAGATAAATAGATAGAGAGAGACAGAGAGAGAGGAGAGAGAGAGAGAGAGAGAGATGTGTGTGTGTGTGTGTGTGTGTGTGTGTGTGTGTGTGTGTGTGTGTGTGTGTGTGTGTGTAACCACACACACACACCCACACACACACACAACACACACACACACACACAACACCACACCAATTATATATATTCAATTATGGACAAAGCTTGCTCTTATGTCTTAGATTGAAGAAATTGGGAGACGAGCATTCACATCTGCAGCGGTAGTTAATTCTGCCTCTCTAGCAGTATGTGGTTTGAGAGAGTGAATGGGGAATAATAAAATGCTTCTCAAAATGAGCCTTCAGCAAGCTTATAGTCTCTAAGGGGGAGACAATCTCCAATGGGGAGGAAACTCACTAACATAAAACTCCAGGTCAGATACCGGTATTTATGATTGAATATTTCTTGCAGTCATTGCAACGCCAAGCTGCTCTGTAAATTGCTGAACAACCGTGCTCGGTACTTATCCTTGGAATTTATTAGTCTATATATATATATATATATATATATATTATATATATACATATATATATATATATATATATTATATATATATAATGCTGAACAGTTAGTGGTTGGGGAAAACAAGTCCAGGCGAAAAACAATTCTTCCGTCATTATTTTAATGACTTTGCAAACATTTAAATAGAAGAAAGGAAAAAATTCAAAAAAAAACAAAAAAAAAAAAAACAAAAAAGGGGGGGGGGGGGGGGGGGTGGGGGGCAAAGGGGGGGGGGGGGGGGGGGGTTGGGGGGGGGAGAGGAATAAAAACCTGAGAACATAAATGAGGAAAAATGTATTATAAATGTTAAACCCTTCACAAGCAGCATGTGGGAACCCATGGTAATCTCTCTTGAAGACGGATCTACGAATACTGCCTGCTCCCAGTCCTTTCGTCCGCTGGATCGGACTCATCAGGGAGACACGGCTGATAAGCATCTGTGCTCCCTTTGGGCATCAAATGGGAAACACACATCAGTCCATAATTCTGTGGGTTCTCTCCTACCACCAACAAAAACCCAACCACACACCAACAAGGCGGGGGGGGGGGGAGGGAGAGAGGAATAAAAATGGGGTCAACAAAGTTCACCAACAAACCCAGGGGTCAAAAAAAAAAAAAAAAAAAAAAAAAAAAAAACCCCAACAGCAAACAGCAACAATTCAGCCATAGAAGGAAATATCAGTGAACCTGGCCCCTAGATGCCTTTCACTCTCAAATAGGGAATGGAGGGTACGTCAGAATCCGTCCAGCTAAAATACATAACTTCAAAACCAAAAAGTCGCATTTAGAAGGGAACGAGGGTATGAGGAAGAACGAAGTTGTCCTTCCCCGTGAGTGTTTCATTAGTTATTAGATTCATAACTTCCTCCGAAGGGGAGGTCAGCAGGACCCAAAAAGCAAACCACAGCTGTCTCGCTGTGTGCGTTCACCCCAACTGCTCAGGTGCGCTACCGATCCATCCGACAAGTCCTTCTGAGTGAGAACCATGCCCAACGATATAACCATGCCAATATATAAGCAAAAAAAAAAAAAAAAAAAAAAAAAAAAAAAAAGGGAAACTGGAAAATGGATTAGATTCTCTGCGTTTATATTTCTAGAAAACAATCAGGAGTACTCAGTTTGATATTACATGAGGATTTTTTTTTTCTTTTTATTTCTTCTTTTCTTTCTTTTTTTTTTTTTTTTTGCTCGTGGTTTTTTGTCACCTTTGAACGTGATCGTCATTGGTACTCATTGTCCTGACTGCTGCTAACGTCATCACCAACGAAAGGCTTTGATTTGACGTGTTATTACGGTATTTAGGCTGTCTTACCGAGTGTAAGACGGATCCCACTCCTTCCACTTTCACTTCCCTAACCTAAATCACATACCCATTTACTGCTGGGAGGAGGGGTGATGGTGGTTTCAAAGGAAAAGAAAAAAAAAACAAATAACAAAGAACAAAACAAACAAAAAAATCAGGTAAAAAAAAAAAACGATCCCCGAATGGTTCGAATTACGACTGTCAGTTTCGCAGATTGAACTCTGCGGCCTTTTTCAGGGTTAAGGTCCTTCGATTTATTGGTGGGGTGGAATAGGGGGGGGGGGGGGGGGGGGGGGGGTGGGTCCAATCCCATGCCAGACTAGAACCCGAGAACCGGGGATGGACGTGGGGCTAAAACTGAAAACCGAGGTCTGGCTTTTGAGCAAAGTTTGGAGATACCGAGTCTTGCTACAATTCCTAGAAACAAATTCCAAGACTACTTCTTAATGAGTTTCTTCGTTTTCATTGTTCTGAATGTTGTTTTTCCTTTTTTTTTTCTTTTTTTTTTTTTTGTTTTGTTTTGTTTTGTTTTGTTTTTTTTTGTTTTGCTGTTCCCAATCTCTGTGCCACCTCAGAGGCAGTGCACCCACACCATTTATTCCGACACCCCGTCCACAGCCG
>JADBJO010000074.1:857383-862383 GCA_016801955.1 Conus betulinus
CTCACCAAAGGCGAGGCTGCCTATTGAAATTGTGTACAGGAGTGTTTAAATCATTATATGGAATAGTGCCGGAAGCATTAAGGAAACTTTAAAACGAAAGTGCAGGTTCTTGGAGACATGACGCAAAGTGAACAGGCCACCGCTCCTGTTCCATTTACAGAGGGGGGCATGGGACCCAAAGCCTAACACGAAGGCATCAATCTTGTCGCTAGTCATTAGAATGAATCCAGGAACATTTTGGGAGCCAATCGTTTCAGCAGAAACTCATACTTTCGCTCTTTTTTTTAAAATCATACTTCCTCTCTTCTCTGTTTTGTTGTTCCTGCTTAAACTATTCTTCTTTTTTTTTCGTTGTTTTTGAACCGCACTCGTGCTCTTTTTCTCGGTTCTGTTGCTCCTACACAAAGTCAGCCATTTGTTTTTTTCAAGTGCAGCCCTTCAAGTAGCTTCTTTATTTCTATTACTCTAAGAGCTATATTGGCGTCTGGTTCCACAGAACTAGCTGCTCATTTGGCTGCTCTCTCGGCCAGTCTCTCCTGTATATCAATGGTAACATCAGCATATTTCTGAATCGCTAATCTCTTGGCCTGACTCTTTTGCCTGTGCCAGTCACTCATCAAACGTTGTCTCAGGCAGTTCCGTGTTGAGATCCAACAAAACATAGCACAAACCCACCAACCAAACAAAACAAAGAAAACGTGAAAAATAATGACGCAGTCAAGACAAACAAGAAATTAGACATTGTGATCCTTAAAAAACTCAAAGTCGAGTCAGCACTATGCAGAAAATAATTCTAAAATGAGCTTTTGAAAATTGCTCAGTTTGACACTTAACTAGTCAAGATTATCCCTTCCATCAGAGGGTAAATAGATTATTTGCCAATAAGTATTCCTTCTCAATAGAGTGAGCATTCCGTGTTATATACAAAGTGAAGACAAAGGTTTAGAAAAAAAAAGATTAGTTAGTTATCTACTACATCAAACATTAGAGTTCACAAATCAGCACTGGGAAATATTAAAAACAATTATTATATAAGAAATATATATGTAAGACGCAAGGACATGAATTAGACAATTCAGGGAAAATACAGTGATGCCCCTCTGTTCATAAAAAAGTGGGATCACTGGCCAAGATAGAAAGAGGCGGAGAGGATAAAGACGACAGGTAAACAGATGAAAAGAAAAAAAAAAAAACAACATTCTGGGCGCCTCGGTAAAAACTATACAAAACTCTTTACAGTGAGACGCCCACCACGACAGCTGGTGGGAAAAGAAATATAAGAAATAACAAAACAATACATTTAACTACGGGGCCTAAAAAAACGTGTGTGTGCTGCAAATAGAAACGAGACCCGATAGAGGGAGTAAGGAGTGTGTAACTGAAAAGGGAGATAAGACGGGTCAGCAAAATGTCACAAAAGATACGAGTGTGTGGGAAAAGACTAGCCTACGCGTAGACGGCCCAAAACTTCTCTCTCTCTCTCTCTCTCTCTCTCTCTCTCTCTCTCTCTCTCTCTCTCTCTCTCTCCCCTCTGTGTTGTCAGTACAACACTCTTAATCTGACAGTCTTGTGTGTGTGTGTGTGTGTGTGTGTGTGTGCGTGTGTGTGTGTGTGTGTGTGTGTGCCACCAGAGGCAGATGGTTGGCACTCTAAGCTATGCACGGATCTGTAATAATTTTTTTAAAAAAGTGTAATGTCAGTTTGACAGTTCCAGTTCTCTTATCAGAGGCCTTTCGACGTAAACTCTAAACTGTTCGCTCCCAGATCACTGTAAGGGACGGGAGATCGGGATAACTAACTATTTATAGCATTCCAGGAAAGATGATCCGCTCCTGCTCTGCCTCGAAAGTCAGCATGACTGGGAAGGCCCACGCAGAAGAAGCAATGTTAAAAACAGATTTCACAGAGATGGAAAGTTCCAGAGTTCTGTGTGGTGAGGATTCCGGCCAGCAAAAATAATAACCTCCAGAGCTGAGAGAGGAAATTAGGGCGAAAGGTCTTCAGCTTGGACCATATTGAGAGCCAAAATCAGGGCCACGAGTTCCAACGACTAGATGAATATGACTGAGGGACTGGTGTGGTTGTGTGTGTGCGTATGCGCGCGCGCGCGCGCGCGCGCGTGTGTGTGTGTACGTGTGTGTGTGTGTGTGTGTGTGTGGTGCCCTGCGTGCCTCTGTGTGTGTGTGTGTGTGTGTGTGTGTGTGTGTGTGTGTGTGTGTGCGTGTGTGTGTGTGTGTGTGTGTGTGTGTGTGTGTGTGTGTGTGTGTGTGTGTGTGTGTGTGTGTTCTCCTCTCTCATCCCTCCACTCCACAGTTCCTTCACTCTTTCTTTCTTCACGCACTCGTCCTTCAACATGGATTTAACAAACAATTTGACATGAGCATGTCCATTACATGTACCAATATATAAATGTGTAATTATGAATAATAAACACAATCGTTACAATCTGGCAATTTTTCTTTGTGCTTTTCTCAGTTTGAACGAGTGAATGAAAAAAAAAAAAGAAAAAAAGTAGTAGTTACAAGGAGGTTGTTTTTCATTTTCAGTTACAAACAGACAAATACAGAACATTATAGTGACAATACAGTAGTACCAGTACTATGAATTTGAGAAAATAGCACGCACACACACACACACACACACACACACACACACACACACACACACACACACACACACACACACACACACACACACACACACACACACACACACACACACACACACACACACACACACACACACACACACATATATATATATATATATATATATATATATACATACACACACACACACACACACACACACACACACACACACACACACACACACACACACACACACACACACACACACACACACACACACACACACACACACACACACACACACACACACACACACACACACACACACACACGCACACAGGAATAGGATACAGGAGAGAGTTAAAGTTGATGTATACATAGCATAGTTTTTATCCTAGTAAGTTATGTGGAGTGACACAAGTTACAGCATGATGAGACCTCTTCGGGATGCTCAAGGTAGGTTTCTACAACTTCCTCTCTTTCTCTTCTTTTCTTCTTTCACGGCATGCCACACACAGCTTGTATGATACTAATAGGAATCGACTGAGTACTGTAACATAGTATAAATATTGAAAACAGATTGCATGATTGATAATAACCATAACAGAGAAATTTTTAAAAAAAATAAAAAGAGTAATAAATGAAATTCTTTGGCAGCAACCATAGAGCTCTATCGAGTTTTGTTAATAAAAAGAAACAGTATTTCAAAGATCAAGAAAAATCTTCCTTCAAATTCTCTGTATGTGTTTGTTAAAAAAGAGATACATATTTTTCTGATTCCAATCTGTTTCTAAGAAACGTTATGAACAACTGGACATTTGAGTGTACATTTTGCAATTTTGTCTTGTATATATAACATTTAGCCAAAAGCAGAATAAAATCTAGAGGCTTGTCTGCTGTAATATTTTATTTTACTCCGAACAAAACCAATTCTTTATCATATTGACGGCATAATCACAATGTGGACATTTTTCTTTAAGCAAATGTTCAAAACCGGTCCAAAATCTGTTGACAATAGCACAATCATACAACATGTGTGAAATGCATTGCTCATCCATATTACCAAAGTTGCAAATAGGGGAATCAGTAATTCTAATCCTGAACAAATATCTCTGAGTTGGGAGTAGTCTATGTAATAGTCTGGTTTTGAAACCATCTGAGCTGTACATCTTTAGTAGTTTTATAATAATGTGAAAAAAAAACAGGTTTCCAGCTCAGATTTTCAAAGAAGTTGTTCCATTTTTTGACTGCTGTTGGAATAGCATCATTTCCATTTCAAATGGTCTGCACATGTTTATTGCCCTTATAAATAAAGGACCATGTCTTCGAGTCTAAAGTTTTGTATCTGTCGGTTAGAACTACATTTAACTTTTGACAATATGTTCGGATTGCATCGACAATACCTTCATATGAAATTGGTTCTACCTGGGTATTTAAGCAGAAATTGGTTGTATGTCATAAACTGACCATTATCATTAATTATATTTTTTACATAGAAAATGTCGTAGTCACGCCATTCTCGCACATAAACTACCCTTCGTCCCCGTATAATATTAATGTTGTAATGAATACATTCAGACATGAATTTAGGCACAGAAGATACACAACATTTTGTACATAGTTTTTTTCATAATAATGTTTTACAACATCCTTCCAGAACGGGTTTTCAACATGTTCAATAATAATATTAGCATATTCGGCTCCGAAATGTTTTAAATGTCCTAACCTAGGAAACATATGAAGGGTAAAATCCTTCCACTCAGAATCAAAGTTCAGTCTCCTTGACCATCTTCATAGAAGACAAAAAGTTTCCAACATTCAGGATCTTCAAACCACCTTCAAAGTACTGTTTTTCAACCATGGACCTTTTAATGTTGTTGCCTTGTTTGCCATTCCACAAAAACATGTACAGTTCTTTTTCTAAAGATTTCAAAAAATAGTCTGGTGGGTCAGGCAAATTAATTATAAAAATAGGTAATTTTTGAATGTGTGTGTTTGTGTGTGTGTGAGTGAGTGTGTGTGTGTGTGTGTGTGTGTGTGTGTGTGTGTGTGTGTGTGTGTGTGTGTGTGTGTGTGTGTGTGTGTGTGTGTTGTATTTCTAATTCTTTTACAGGAGCAGTTGAGCAATTGCAGCATAAGCTACTCCTTCCCCATGTTGGTTGGATCCGTTAGCAAAATGATATTAATTGAAAGGAGGGCACTCTTGAACAAAGTTCGGCAAAATTTAGAAAGAGTGGGGGTTAGTTGCCGCCGAGACATTGACGAACAAAATACAGGACAAGACACGATGCATTTCGACCGCTTGGGTCTCTTCAAGTGAAAAAAAAAAAAAGGATCACATTTAACATTTAGGACAGTACAAATAAAGAACGAAGAGAGACTTATCTGATGTCCATGTGGTATGCTGTG
>JADBJO010000074.1:867383-874883 GCA_016801955.1 Conus betulinus
TCGTGGGTCTGCAGATACCCATGCTTTTGGATAGGAATAACACTTCGGCGTGTGTCGTTGGCCTCCAGGTACCCAACCTTTCATTATTTTATTTATTTTTTTTTTTTTAGAAAAAAGCAGATAGCCATACGTCATGGGTCTGCAGATACCCATGCTTTGTGTATAGAAAGCCTAAATGGGTCTGCAGATTTGGCTTTGTGTGCGTGCGTCGATGGTCGCCAAGTATCCAAGGTTTTTTTTTTTTTCTTTCTTTTTGTTTTTGTTAAGAAGAAAGCTTTGCCATACGTCATGGGTCTGCATATACCCATGTTTTTTAAAGAAATAAAGTTTACCATACTCTTTGGTCTCCAGAGACAAGATGTCTGTGGTATCATCTTCTTCATCCTCATCCTCATCTTCATCCTCATCGATCGTCGCAAAACGTGTCAATTTCTGCGGACCTTCATGCCTTGCTGTTATGGTGACGTCAGTTTCGATGTCCTCACCACGTGTATGCTCTTGGGAAGGTCGTGCTGAGGTCGCCTGCTATCTGCAAGTTCACGGGCATTGTCACTGGACAGAAGTGGTGGCGCCCTCTAGAGGACGACATTCACTCACACTGGCTCCAATGCTAGGAAATTATTGTCGTCAGCACGGGGCTTAGTAGGAGGAGGTATCCTACGAGAACAGGCACTACTGAACGTCACCGAAGTGACCCGAAAGCAGTGCAGTATCTCCTCTGGTGGGTGTCCTCATGACGACTCGACACTGACTGCTGCCTGAGGACTGCCGGTGCCGGGACTGTGGCAGAACAAACCAGACTGGCTGAGGACGTGGAAACGAAATGAGCGGCGTGGTAGGACACAAAATCAGAGACAAATTCATATTTTCACTCGGAAATAATCGTTTTGACTTCCAAACTGCTCTTATCAGGTTAGAATTACGGGATTTAAGATTATACGTAACAGTGGCAATGTCATGGTGGTTTTCTGGAAACAGTTATTGCTTCTTCGTTCGTAGAAAAAAAGGTGTGTGTGACGAACTGCAGACGTTTCTTTGATTTTGCTGAAGCATAAACTGGCTGCAAGACGGAAATAGAAGACCCACACTGATGATGAGAGCCCCGAAACAGGGGCAGATAAACTCCCCTCGTAACTTGGGCGTAAACATCCCCCTCTTCCCCCGTCGTCACTTTTCCTCCCTCATCCCATCTTGTTTGGACGATGTGCCTGTTTCCTCTGATTCTGTCCGAAGTTGCTTGAAAGGTTTAATGGAGGTGTGTGTGTGTGTGTGTGTGTGTGTGTGTGTGTGTGTGTGTGTGTGTGTGTGTGTGTGTGTGTGTGTGTACGCGCGCGCGCGCGCGCGCGCGCGTGCGCGTCCGCGTCCGCGTGCGTGTGTCTGCCGCATGTGTATTTGTATGTGCGTGTGTACGTGCGCGCGCGCTTGTGTGTGTGTGTGTGTGTGTGTGTGTGTGTGTGTGCGTGCGTGCGTGCGTGCGTGCGTGCGTGCGTGCGTGCGTGCGTGCGTGTGTGTGTGTGTGTGTGTGTGTGTGTGTGTGTGTGTGTGTGTGTGTGTGTGTGTGTGTGTGTGTGTGTGTGTGTGTGTGTGTGAATTAGCAAGTTATCCCGAGATACATTATTATCATTTTTTTAAATACCACGTAAATGCATTTTTGTACATTGGTCGTAGTTTGTAGTTATACTTTGAGCTAAAGTTTGGAGTGTAGCCCATCTTTCCGACACCGCTGACTTGCGTAATGTCTTTCGTGGGACTAGCGTTTTGAGTGGGTATGGCATGACGTAGTTCCGCCGGATGTAATAATTGGAAGTGAAGCTTCATGGCCGACTTTCGTTTGCATGTTCAGTCCCTTGTGTTTGCAATCTGTTTTTCATCGGTTTTTAGTCTTTTTACCTTGTGTTTCCAACTTTTATTCATTGTGTTTCCAATCGTTTTCTCTGCGTTTCCAGTTATTTCCTTGTGTTTCTAGTTTCTTTTTCTTGCATTTCCAATCTTTGTTCTTTGTGATTCCAATCCTTTTACCTTGTGTTTTCAGTCTTTGTTCCTCATGTTTCCAATAATTTTTTCCTTGCGTTTCCAATTTTTCTTCCTTGTGTCGCAAGCTTTTTCATGGATTCCAGCAATGTTTATATATTGCATCCAGACTGAATAATCTGCAACCGGCTAAGATAATAAGACAGACAGAGATAACAATTCCAGGAGTTACGGGGAGACGGGGCCTATTTCAACCTGCATTGACATACCCAGAACAACAACATTTTAGGATGGGCAGCGCGAATACCTGTTTATTCTCATCTCTTACAAAGAAATAGATAATGTTCTCAATAAACAAATGGCATACAAAAAGATTGATACAATATAATGTATGGGCAAAATTTTGTTGCAACATACTATTGAATAATAAGACTGAAATAGTAGATTGATATTATACATGTGTGGCGAAATTTATTGCGAACATAGTCTTAAACAAAATCGAAATAGCTAACATCATGTCTTAACTTAAGCGGGAAAGCAAATTCAACACCCCCAGCTGACTGGGAAACTGTCTCAAAGAATGTAAGAAAAATGGCGGAAAGAAAACTCAGATGGTTTCAATTTAAAATATGCAACAATGTTTTAGTTTTCAATGTCAATGTAAAGAGAATGGATCTGACCGAAGACGACCAATGCAACCGTCGTGGCATTGAAAGAGACAAATTAGATCAGTATTTGTGGTTTCCTGTTGTTCTCAAGAATTCTGGAGTAAGAATTATTACGTATAATTCTAGAGGAGATGAAGAACTCTTTGGGAAAGAAAGACTGAAAACTACCAGACGGTCATTCAATGTGGAACTAGTTCTGTTTGGGATCGACGACATTATCGGAACAGTCGAAATTTGTTATTTGTTAGTATTATGTGCTACATGCTTTCCTCATGAACAGTAGACTAATCATTTAAAGCCTAGATTACCGGCATTTGTAAGTGAACTGACGTTCAGATTCACCACGGAAAAATGTACATGTTTAATGGAAATGACTGATTATGACATAATGACCAGAAAAATATACCCTGTCGCACATCATGTGCCGAGGAAACGGCTCAGCGTATAATGTCGACCACATACTGCGACCACCTTTATAGCCGGTAAAATATATTATGGCGCAGGTAACTTGAAACTTTGCGTTACGGATGGGTGTTTGGTGCGTGTGTGTCTGTGTGTCTGACTGTCAGAGATATATGGATGCGTGTTCGCGTTTTCCTAACACACGCCCCCACTCAACCACACATAGACAGCCAGGCAACACAACCGTAATTCTTTTCTTATTTTTCTTTCTATGTCACTGGGCTATCCAACACATAGAAAACACATCATCAAAAAACATCAATAAACAAGAATAATCCACATGGAGCACACCCCAACTATGGTGTACAATATTAATATATATATATATATATATATGTGTGTGTGTGTGTGTGTGTGTGTGTGTGTGTGTGTGTGTGTGTGTGTGTGTGGACCAACAGTCTGTCACAGGCACTGTCTGGGCCTGGTTTCACAGTCCGCGACTGAAACTATTCTCACGCAAAAGAGTGCAGAATGATGGAGCATCTCTGCACAAGTCACTGATCTGGCACAAGAGTGCTACAAGTGGGGGCAGTCTGCAAGTAGGGGTAGACGCAGGTGAAGAATAAAGACGACGCGACGACACCGCGACTGTCAGTAATGGTAGTGACTTGCAAGCGTCGGCGAAACGATGCAGTGACGTCTCTGCCCACATGGAAGTCACCACTTCCTATACCCAAACAAAAACTGTGACACAGCGCGATCACACTGAAGTAGCTCTCTGCTACTTTTGCGGCACCAGCCTCCACTTCCAACAGCTGTGGCTCTGTTACTGCACAGCAACAAGGGTCTCACAACGCGCAAGATCGATGACACGAAGGGTCTCACGACGCGCAGGAACGACGTGACGCTGCAGGACGTTGTCAACACAGGCGGTGGTTCTGGCTAGGCAGGACCAGCGCAGGGCGCAGCTGGCGAACCCCAACCACAGGTTCAGAGTCAGAGGTTACCAAACCCTCGAGATGGACAGAGAAAGAAGATCAAAAGGAGGAGTGCAGATACTCATCAAGAATAGTATTCCAATCTTGGAATTTACAGTGGACACTAATCGGGAAGCTGCAGAAGCCCTGAAAACTGCAGCAGCCCACATGGAGGTCTGCCCCTACGCCAGCCACAACGTTGTCTTCCTGACCGACGCCTTGTCCATCTTGCAGGCCCTTCAGTCCAACAGAGATCCAGAACTTAACGATCTGTCCACCTCTCTCGCCTCCCTCTGCACAAGTCACACAGTCACCTGCAGTGGATTCCCTCCCACTGCAACGTGCTTGGCAATGAAACCGCTAACTCCCTGGCAAAGGAAGAAGCAGATGGACAGATCTACCAGCTATTCTGAATCCAGGACCATCATTAAGGCCAAGTTGCAGAACAAGTGGAAGCAGCAGCATCCACGCCACAACAGAGCAACCCTGCTGACTCGTCGAGAGCAGGTAGCCATTTTCAGGCTCACGACAGGCAACAGCCGCCTGAAACACCACCTTTTTTTACCAAACTCCGCGTCGGCAACACAGAGCAGTGCCCCTGCAGAACAGGCAGCCAGACAACAGAACATCTGCTGCAGTTCTGCCTGACAAATGACGAACGAGACAACAACAACCATCTGACAAATGACGAACGAGACAACAACAACCATCTGACAAATGACGAACGAGACAACAACAACCATCTGACAAATGACGAACGAGGCAACAACAAACACCCACCGGTTTTTCAGTAACTTGCTCCAGTAAGCGGAGTTGTTGTAAAACTGTGATCGGACCAAAAAACGGTCCGTCACACCTTGCATACATTTTATTTCCTACCATATACTGACGTACATTAGAGCGCCCGTGTCATCAGACTCAATCTGGGATGCCATTATCTCCAGAAAATCAGTTTCATTGACATCTTGTATAAACCACAGAGAAAAAAATGGCTCCTTGTTCGGTTTGTTTGTTTGCTTTGTTTCTTTCCGATTTTTTTTTTTTTTTTTTTGGTTCCCTTGTATTTAAAATACTCGTGCAAATTCGGCATTTTCTGTTCCAAACAGATGTGGTCAACGCATGCCACTTATCTAAAGTTAAGGGTCTTTTAGGGGTTTTTTTTTCTTTTTCTTTTTTTTTTTTTTTTTTTTTTTTTTTTTTTTCTTTTCTGAATTTATTTCACTTGATGTGATCGTTTTTTTTTTTTTTTTTTTTTTTTTTGTTTGTTTTTTTTTTTTTCCGTCAGTAGAAGATATTGTTATTATGCTGTGGCGACGCGCTTAAGGAAAATAGAACTTTCACTGCTAGGAGAAAAAAAAAAAAACAAGAAAGAATTAGGAAGACAATCTTTGATAATAATATAACAAGCATGATTTCTGCAATCATGTCGAGCTACTCGAAGATTATCTGTGAGACGAACATTCGAAAGCTACGAATAACAAATTTTTGAATATACTTGGGAGAAAAAAAAAAAAAAGCTAACAAAGACTCATGACTTCTGCCTTTAAATCTAGTTAACATATGCTGCGACAACGCCCCTCGGTCCTGAGCTGATAGCTGCAGCTGCGTTCATGTTATTCCATCTGCCTTCACTTTGGCATCGCGTGTTTGCGCCCCCGCCTGTTGGAACCGTCTCACTTTTCTTTTCCTCTGCGCGGTTTCCAGTCTTTTGATGCTGATAGCAGGGTGTGGATTTCCGTTTCTCTTTCTTCATGTCGATAGGATTTGGTTCGTTCTTTTCCACGTGGTTATTTTTTTTTTTTTTCATTGTTGAAAATGAATTCTGGCAGTTTGTTGTTAAAGCTGAACCCGAGATGCTTGTTAAAGAATCGCTGTAGGTCGTGGATGTTGTTGGACTTTGTTATTCGCTATGCCTCTGAATCATTTTTTTTTAACCACCAACCTCGGGTTCTTTCTTTTTTTTTTTTTTTTTTTTTTTTTTTTTTTTTTTTTTTTTTTTTTTTTTTAGGTGGGGCTTCCATCTTCCTATTTTTTCCCCCTTTTCTACCTTTTCTTCTTTTTTTTTTTTTCTATTTTCCTCTTTCCTTCTCCGTTGACTTTCACGGACCATGCAGATCTGTTGGCTCCATTACTGGACAATCTAATGCCAACGTGTCTCTGAATCACATAATAGAACAGACTGCACATCCAGAAAAAAAATCAACATAAAAAAAATTAAAAAACAAATATTCACAATATACAACATAATGATGATAGATTTCTTCAAAGAAAATGAATAAAGAATGCAGCGAACGTACTGGTATTGACAACTCTAAATCAAGGGAAGATGATCTTGATTTATGAGAAAGTAAAATTAATGGGGAAAGAAAAAGTCCATGAAAATACTCATATCTGTAATTTGTGGGATGGAAATGGAATGGTGTTACAGTATTTACAAATGTATGGAGCATAACCATTAAATGCAATTATTTACTATGGTAATACACACTATTTCTGGAGGTGATCTATATAATTCATATACATATCGAGTTCGAATGCGATGGGAAGTGTACAGAAACTGGCATTAAGGTCGCCCAACTCATCTATGAATAACAGTGTGAGAGATGGAAACAGGAAGACGATGCTAAAATGACGTAGTCTGCTGTCACATTCAGAGTAAACAAGATGATGGTTGTCTATAACTTTAAAGGTAAGAGATCAGAAAACGAAGTCTTCTATTATACGCCGCCACGGCTTTATTCCAGACATTATAAATATAAACACCCCAGTGTGTTCCTAGCGCCAGCCTTTGTATAAAGCTCGTCAAAGAAGGGAAGGAGGGGGGGGGGGGAGAGATGTGGGCTTGGAGAGGGGGAGACCGGAGATCTGGGGAAGGGAGGGAGGGTGGGATCGTTAGTAGGGAAGAGGGGGGGGGGGGGGGGGGAGTGGGGAAAAACACCCAACAAACCAGTCTCTCACGCCTATTGTCACGCTTCTTGGCTTTCCTCATGCCTTCCTTGTGTACCCTTTCGTTTCGCTGTAAGGCTGGCCTCTTCGGGGAACAGCCAATTGGTGGGACGATCTATAACAAACTCTACATACAACTCTATGATGCCGCCTCTATCCGTCCGTCTGTCTGTCTGTCTCTCTGTCTGTCTGTCTGTCTGTCTGTCTAACTGTCTGTTTCTGTCTCTCTCTCTCTCTCTCTCTCTGTCTCTCTCTCTCTCTCTCTCTCTCTCTCTCTCTCTCTCTCTCTCTCTCTCTCTCTCCGGGAAAATCTGAAAGAAAAGAAAATAATTAAGTGTTAAGTCTTTTGTTTCATTTATGTTGTTCTCTTTGTATAAGCAACACATTATCAGTGTGAGAGTGTAAGTACACCACACATTAGAACATTAACAAACCCAGACTTTTTGTATCAAAACACAAAAAAAAACTAAAATCAGCAAGAGTATGTCCGTTTGTAAGAGAACATACAGACTACGCATGGTGTGTAAGGGACTGGT
>JADBJO010000074.1:887383-892383 GCA_016801955.1 Conus betulinus
CCTCTCTCCTCCCTCTCCTCCCTCTCTCTCTCTCTCTCTCTCTTACACACACACACACACACACACACACACACACACACACACACACACACACACACACACACCCAAGTTTACAGCAGAAATTAGCAGTCATACAGTGAAATGAGGCAAAAATGACCACTGGGCACTGTCAGCAGCATCATAAAACTGTTCACATGAACTCATTCTACACTAATTAGCTGTCGAACAGTAAAATTTTGCCAAAATGACCACTGGACAATAACCCTGACCACCGGTCAGCAGCATCATGAATTGTTCACATGAACCCGTACTATACTGATTAGCAGTCAAGCGGTGAAAGAAAATAGGCCACATGATCATCGATCAGTGACCCTAGGTAGTAATAATACTAAGAAAGAGGACATAATTTCACACAGGGATCATTTCACTAGCTAGTCGCAACGCCAAGCTACTAACTTCTGAAACGTTACTAATACTACTATCTTCTGAAAACACTACTATAATTTTCATAAGTTTATTAGTATTACTACTATCTTATGAAAATTATAGTAGTGTTTTCAGAAGATAGTAGTACTGGTAACGTTTCAGAAGTTAGTCGCTTGACAGCCAGCCCGGCACTTGTGACACGGCATGGGCTCGCTGGCTGCCTTGCGTTTACACGGCAAAAGATGGAACCAGGCGACTGCAGGCTTGACCCCGTCTGTTATCTCTGGATATATTCTAGATATTAGCTTCCTGATGTAAACACACGGAGGCTGCCGGGCTGAGAGAGCATGGCAGCAACAAAGGCGGCGGCGAAGATAACGACAGCCTTTGGAAGACAACGGCCTTGGTCACTGAGGCAGCGAAGTATGCGTAAAAGGCCAGCATTTTTTCTCTTTTTCTCAATACATGTGATGTTGGACTTTAGTACGCAAGTATCATATGTGGTACCATCTCTTCTCAGCAACGCATGACTCACAGTAGCATGTGGTGCATTTGTTCAGAGCATTGGCCTGCACTTTTTTTTTTTTTTACACCATACTCATCGGCAAGGACCTTTCCAAAGTTGCGCAAATATGAAGAATATATTCCGGAGCCCAGCTTCGTTTAAAAATGGCCTCATCTCATCACACACACACACACACACACACACAAACACGTTCCCACACTTGAATTCAGCAGGACTTTGGCAGCATCTTCCTTTTCTGGATGAAGTCATGGCTTTTGTTGGAGGCATGCTTTTGTTCCTGCGGCCTTTTCTCTTTTTTTCACCCCTCCTGACACTTGGGAATGGAATGTGGCCACTTTTGACCCCCTTTTTTTTTTTTTTTTTTCTTTTTTGAAATAGCCACCTTCTATGCACCGCAGTGGCATGTATACACACGCGCCGTTCACCGGTCGCGATTCACCCCCCCCCCCCCCCCCCCCCCCCCCCCACCGTCCACAACCACAGCTGGCCCATCCTTGGGAATGTCGTCAAATCGTAAAGAGGCAGCCCACCTGAGACCCACTTCACTGCCGTTGGTCACTTCGGTGGTGTTCAGTGATTTGGCTCGCCTCAAAAGCAGGGCATGGTGCAGTAGCATGCCGGCACGGCACAGAAAAAAAAATGTAATGCAATTGCTCTGGCCACAGCCCGGCCATGCTCAGTACAAAAGGTGGCAGTGGTATGCGAGGTGGTGAGGAAGCTGGTGACAAAGAAGAGAAAATTACGAAGATACTTCTCGTATACCCCCCGTTTTGCTATCTCACAACTACCTTACCATGATCGCAGCTTGCTGGTGGTGCTGCTGCTGTTGCTGCTATGCTTCCGAACATTCTCTGCTGCTACTGTCCCTACCTTCTTGGTCAGTCCCATTCGTCGTCTTCAGCTCCTACGCCATTTCCTTTTTGACAATACATGATGTTTGACTTCCTGTCACTTGGGATATTATGATCTCATGGCAGGGCCACGGGAACGTAGAGAATATGACTCAATGGCGGAGTAGTACCAGGTCCAGCTCCCCTGAAATCAAAGCTTAGAAGCTTTACTTTTTAAAGCAACTGTACTTTTATTCCTTTTTGAATTTGGAAATGACACAAGACATCACCCCCCCCCCATCTCATCCACCTCATCATCATCAGCATCATCATCCAACCTCAACTCATCAACTTTATGATGATGATGATCATGATGATGATTGGGGATGGATGATGATTGTTATCACATCATTATTATCATTATCATTGTTGTTCTTGCTTTTGTGTGTTGTTGTTGTTGTTTGTTTTTTACAAACTAAAACCAAACTTGCCCCCCCCCCCCCCCCCCCCCCCAAATTCCACAACAGACCGACAGCGTGGCCCCAGCCTGCTGCAGCCCGAACAAACGGCAAACCACAGGAGGGAGCAATCGTCAAATCGTAAAGAGGCAGCCCACCTGAGGAGACACTTCACTGCCGTTGAGTCACTTCGGTGGTGTGTTCAGTGATTTGGCTCGCCTCAAAAGCAGGGCCATAGTGCAGTATGGCGCGGCACAGAAAAAAAAATGTAAATGCAGTTGCTCTGGCCACGGGCCGGCCATGCTCAGTAAAAGGTGGCAGTGTAACGAGGTGGTGAGGAAGCTGGTGACCAAGAAAGAGAAAATTACGAAAGATACTTCTTGTATACCTCGTGCTGCTACTCCTACAACTACCTTACCATGAATGCAGCTGCTGGTGGTGGTGCTGCTGTTACTGCTACTGTTCCCTCATTCTCTGCTGCTACTGTTTCTACATGTACTGCGACTTTTGTTCTTTTCAGTCTCATTCGTCGTTCTTCAGCTCCTACGCCATTTCCTTGTTTTGACTTTGACTTCCTGTCACTTGGTGATATTATGATCTCAGGGCATTGCCACGGGAACATAGAGAAATATGAGGGCAATGGCGGAATTAGTACCAGTCCAGCTCCCCCGAAATCAAAGCTTAGAAGCTTTACTTTTTAAAGCAACTGTACTTTTATTCTCTTTTTGAATTTGGAATGACACAAGACATTATCATCATCATCATCATCATCATCATCATCATCATCATCATCATCATCATCATCATCATCATCATCATCATCATCATCAACTCAACATCATCAACTTTATTATTATCAGGATGATGATGATGATGATGATGATGATATGATGATGATGATGATGATGATGATGATTGTTATCAGCATCATTATTATCATTATCATTGTTGTTCTTGCTTTTGTTGTTGTTGTTGTTTTTACAAACTTAAAGCAAAACTTACTCTGCCGCCGAACGAAAAAAGAAACAAACAAACAAATTTACACGACAAACACGACGCGTTTCGACCTCTTTGGTCTTCTTCAAACAAGACAAACAACATTCGAGAAAAAATGACAACGAAAAGTGTACAGTCACTTATTTCCTCAAACTGGGCGCAAAATGGAAGCGGGATCTGCGATTTCTTTGTTTGAAATGTCAACAACTGAGCAGCATTATTGAAGTAAGGCAGACTCTCGGAGCCCATGTTGGGATGCTCACTTGTGCAGTGGATACAGACGTGTGACTACGGTGCGTTTTTTTCCATGCTTCTGTCAGCAGACCATAAGTGTGCTATCATCTCCGTCAAGCGACAAACGTCCAACTCGAGAAGGAAGTAATTCATACCGACTTAAATACTGCTTTGGTGCCGCCACTGCTGCTGCTGCTGCTGCTGCAGTTGTTGTTGTTGTTGTTGTTGTTGTTGTTATTGTTGTGCTGCTGCTGCTGCTTTTGCTGCTATTATTACTATTTCTACTGCTGTTGTAGCGCACTACTATACTGCTGCTGCTATGATGCACTACTAGAGCTCTTGCTACTGCTGCGGCTGCTGCTACTGCCTCTGCTGGCACTACTGTCGCTGCCACTGCTCTTACTGCTACTGCTATTGCCGCTGCTGCAACTGCTGCTGCTGCTGTGACCATGAATGTTGTCTTTGGTCCACCAATAACGTGTATGGGTTTCGAATTGCGCAACGGATTCTAAACACGTACTTTGCTGCAGCTGTATTGCTATGACTAGTGTGGATGCATACCGATGTGTATGAGGCGGCGTCATGAACGCCTGTTGTTTTGCCTTTTAACGTGTGTGTGTGCTATGTGTGTGGTTTATGAAGGTTGTAGATCAGGATCCAACTACTTTCCTGCGCACCTGCGGCAGGACTCTTATGTGTCAAAGCCCCGGGACTTCCAGGCGTCCACGTTCAGGCGGATTTTCACCGACGAGGCTGGGGGACTGTACCTGTGCAGTGGTCTCTCCTTTCAGTGGAAAGTTCCAACCGATGGTAAGTGTTTGTTAAGTTCAGTGTGTGTGTGAAAGTGTGTGTGTGTGTGTGTGTGTGTGTGTGTGTGTGTCGTTGGTGTTGTTCTTCAACTGTGGAATGTATGAAATTGGCGGGGTAAACGAAAAGTCCGTGTTGATAAGTAATTCAGACAGGCAAACTCATACGATGACCTTAGTAAGTGTGAGTTTATTCTGATTCAATCATTCAGTGAGTATAAATTATTAGGTTTTTGAGGGGTGAGAGGGGGAGGTAGGGGGGGGGGGGGGGGGAACTTAAAATTAATAGTAGACACAGAGAAACGGGATGGAAATAGAAATCACACCTGTCATGGCGGCAAGACAGACGGTATATGGAGTGGAATGATTCCAGCCTCAAGCCATGTTTTCCGAGCAACGGAGCCATTTCCAGCCGCGCAGTTGGCTCCCTCCCTGCACTGTTTAATGTGCAGTGTTTCTGGACACGTTTCTTTTTGCCTCACTGTGTAAGTTCGGTACACATTATGGGGGCGTTTACACTGACGATGAATTACGTTTGAATGTACCCTTTTCCATGCGGTGCTATACCACGCTATGGCCGAGCTTCTGGGGTGAGCCAAAGGCGGGCCGAACGTGGCATAGGTTAGAAAAAAAGGTGGAAGGAAGAACAGCCACTAGTTTCCAGACAGAGGACAAGACAAAAGCCCTGCTGAATTCAGACAGAGGACAAGACAAAAGCCCTGCT